>LOJH01026501.1:3785-13945 GCA_001685095.1 Ellobius talpinus
AATAATAATAATAATAATAATAATAATAATAATAATGATAATAATAATAATAATGTATAAATGAAACAAACAAGACAGAATAGGTCAAAACAAACAGAAAAATAACTGAATAAAATGCTCAAGTAATATACATGGATACAGAAACATGAATTCAGACATATAAATATTTCATAAAAAACCACAAAACTGAAAGTTACAATTTATACACAAAGAACAGGTTAACAAACAAAGAGAAAACCTCAAACAAAGCATTATGAGACAAATACTATCAGTGAATTTATTTTCGTATTGTCACATACTTCTGGGCATGGGACCTAGTGAAAAGAGTGGTTTGCATACACAGTGAAACTCTGCTGTAGGGAATTTATCATTTGTAACTTGTTATCAACTGGAGATAACTTCTGGGTTAGGGATGTGGGCATGGGTCTACTTTCCTTTCCAGCTCTGGGATTCTATCAGGTATAGATCTGGGCAGGCCCTGTGCCTGCTGCAATAGTTTCTGTGAATTCACATGTACATCTATCCTGTTGTGTTTAGAAGGCCTTGCTTCCTTAGTATTCCTTATTCCATCTGGGTCTTGTACTCTTTCTTCCTCCTCTTTATACAGGGTTCTCTGAGACTTGAATGGAGGAAATAGATGGAGACATCTCATTTAAGATTGAGTGTTCCAAGGTCTTTCATTCTCTGCATACTGTCCAATTGTGATTCTCTGCTTTAATTCCCATCTGCAAGAGGAAGCTTCTCTGATGATGGCTGAGATACTCATCTATGAATATAGTAAAATTTCATTAGAAGTCATTTTATTAATATGTTACTTTAGTAAAGCATTAGTATTTTGTTTTCCTTAGTAAACTGAGAAGTGTTGAGGATAGGTTCTATCTTACAGAGTGAGCCTTAACTCCCCTCAGATTCAGATATTGATTGGTTATCCCCTTAACTTTCAGACCCCTGTTACACTATAATAACTGTTTCAGGCATGTTACGATTATAAATCAAAGTTTTCATAGCTGGCTTGGTGGTTCTCTTTCAAATTTGGTAGTGGGCAGAGTACCTTCCAGTACTATGAACATTAGTAAGTAAGGGTAAATGCTCTATGTAGGTACCAGTTCAACTTCTGCATGTTCATTGAATTATGTAAGTATTGTCTTCAGCAATAGGCCCTTACCATAAGTTTATTGCGAGCAACCAACAGCCTTGGTAGGTTAGGGGTACCCATGGGGTCTCTTTGACCAATAACTCACTTACATGAAACTTATTCAAAACTCCACTTGGTGTTCAGAGATGTCCAGTGAGGACTCCATCTCTCCTGTTATTTGGTGTCATTAGGATCTGATGTGGGAGGTTATGCATGCTATGAATATGAATTACTGCCATTGGTTAATAAAGAAGCTGCTTTCAGCCAATGGCTTAACAAAATGTAGGCAGGCTAAAAGAGATAGAGAAAGTAGGGGGAGTTAGTAAGAAGCCATGTAAACCGGGTGGTGGTTGCGTGCTCCTTTAATCCCATCACTCTGGAGGCAGAGGCAGGCAGATCTCTATAAGTTTGAGGCCAGCCAGCCTGGTCTACAAGAGCTAGTTCCAGGCCAGGCTCCAAAGCTACAGAGAAATCCTGTCTCAAAAAACAAAAACAAAAACAAACAAACAAAAGAAGCCATGTAGCCACCACCAGGGACAGACACTTTCACTGGAGACTGCTAAAACTTTGCCGGTAGGCCACTACCTGGTGGTGATGCACAGATTAATGAAGAAGGGTTAGTTCAGGATATAAGAGCAAGCTAGAAATCTGCTTAAGGTATTGGCCAAACAGTATTGCAAATAATACAGATTTCTGAGTAATTATTTCATGGTCTGGACAGCCGGGATCAAACAAGCAGCCTACCCCAATAAAGATCATATAAGCAGCCTCCCCCAAAAAAGTTCATACTCATATATATGCATATGTATTTTATTATGTTAGTTTTCATAGAACCCATCAAATGGCCCTATTCTAACTGTCCCTCCCCAAATTCTCTTGCTTGTTTCCCCCTTCCCTTCCCTTCTCTGTTTGATTCTCCAAAACTACTCTCTACAATCCAAGCATAACTGTCTATTCTATTTCCCATTGCTGGAGTGACCCTAGTCCCTTACTCTATACCTAACCTTTGTGGTTATACGGATTATAGTCTGCTTACTAAAAATGTGACAACTAACATGTATATATAAACAAATACTCACCATATTTGTCTTTTTGTGTCTGAGTTTCACTCAGGATCATTTATCTGTGAACATCATAATTTCATTGTTTTTAATAGCTGAGTGATATTCCACTGTGTAAATGTGTTGCATGTTTTGTTATCCATTCTTCTGTTGAGGGACACTTCATTTTTTTTCCAGTTACTGCATATCATAAGTAGAGCTGGAATGAGCATGGTTAAGTCCCTCTGTACTAGGATATAAAGTTTTGGGGCATATAGGCAAGAATGGTATAGTTGGACTTTGAGATGAATTTATTCCCATCTTTCTGAGGAACTGCCACGCTGATTTCCACAGTAGCTTTACAAGTTTTCACTCCCATCAGCAATGGATGAACATTCCCTTTACTCTGCATCCTTCCCAGTGTGAACTCTTATTTGTTTAATTGATTTTCTGTCATTCTGTCTAGTGTAAAATAAAACCTCAAATTTGATTTGCATTTCCCTGATGACTAAGGATGTCAAACATTTCTTTAAATGTTTCTCTGCCATTTGTGCTTCCTCTTTTAGAATACTCTTTTTGCATCTGTACCCATTTTTAATTGGGTTATTTGTGTTTTTGATGTCCAAGATTTTATTTCTTTATATATTCTAGATATTATCCCTCTATCAGATCTGTAGTTGCTAAAAATCCTATGATAATGATAAAAATATATGTACTAGTTAAATAAAAATAGAATGAAATGAATCAGTCTTAAATTTTCTGATATTTTCATTTTTATTGTTGAAACTGAAATATAATAGAATATGTAGATAGAAATTTTAGAATATGGACCTTGTAATCTTGATGATAATATGAGTCAACATTTGAAGATAAATGTTTATAAATTTCCAGAAATGGAATAATCTAGTACTAAGAATGGCATTCATATTTTATTGTATATTTTGTTGACATATTTGTTACATCTTTGAATCCACTGTTATATTTTTATGTTATAGAGTTAGCACCTGGTTTCTATGGAACTGACTCTCAATTTTGCCTTGCCAAGGGCAATGTGTTCTTGTTGTCCTTCCATTGGGAATTTGCTTGAAACAGAAGAGGAATTCAAGTCTACAGAGCTAAGCCAGATGATTGGACACAAAGTACATGAGGCAGCAATGTTTAAAAAAATGATCCTATAAAGAAAATTATGCTGGAATGCTCCAGCTAATAACTTCCTGGGACTGAGTATCTTTACACAATGTCAAAACATGTAAAACTATATTTGTAACTAAGAAGGATAAACCAACTTAAATTCTACAAATTATTACAACACCAATCCATCCAGTTTAGAACCATTGCCAGCTGAGCTTTCTCCATTACTAAGGTCTGAACATTTTTTGGTAGACAGTCCTGCTCCTGACTCAAAGGCTTTGGAAATACTGTATACATCTTTCAGTAATGCCTCACAGTGTATGTTCAGTCTTAGAGAAAATGGTTCTTACTGAGACAATGAAGAACTTTTCTATAGTAGTGACATATCACCTTGATGGTCTGTGAAGGTTCACTTTAGGGTCCTGGGGTACACTCTTTGGTGAAAAAAGTTACTGCTCCAGGTATCACAGGAGAATGTGGAAAACTTCTGACAAGTACCCAGTTGTCATCACAAAGGAGTGGGCATTGGGAGCAGTGCACACTCCTATAGTAAATGATTCATGTACATTTTTCTGATCATGACAGATTCCAAAGGAAGAGCAGATTACCACCCATAAAGCTAAGCAGCATCCATGTAGATTACTGGAAGAACTCGAAAGTCTTTGCAGAAACACTGCTTGCTCCAATGTTTCTCAAAACCCAGCTAGAATAGGAGACCAGGGTCAATACAAATGAAATAAATGGAGGCTTAGATAAAATATGTCAGAAAATTTGCCGAAAGGTTATTTTAAGGTGGCCTGTTAAAAACAATAATGGGCCATTAAGCTGTCTTGTTAAAGACATTAAAATTATAGGCACAATGTATGAGTCACATAGACTGGATTTTCTTCTTTAGACAGAAAAACTGCAATATTGAATTTCTAGTAAAAGCAAAATGTTAGTGTTTCTGTGTATGTCATTATAAATATTTTACTTGAAACATAGGCACAGCAGTGAGCAGTATATTTAACTTCTCCAGAAACATGAAATCAAAATAATACACATTAAAATTAACTTTATGATGCAAGCATTAATATGATTTTTCCTTTAAAATCTGTATGTTTTTAAATTTTGGCCTACTTTTATAGACAGGCATATAAGTCTCCTTGTCAAAAGCATTAATAATATACATTGAATTTTTAGAAACACAGTTTTGCATACTTTGGATGATAAAGATATTAGAGAATTTAGGAGATACAAGATGAATGAGGAAGGGGCACCTTCCTGTTTAAATGTTTAACAAGAGACCGGTGATTGATGAGCATGTATGAAGGAGACTTCATCTGCTTTCTTCACTGCAGAGTTTCCAACACAAACCCCAAAACCATCAGGATGTATTACAGAAGCTGATGTTATAGGGGATCAGTCTTATTGATTTGAAAGGATGATGAATAATAACTAATAAAGCTATTTTTTGATTGTTCATGGCTTGGGATACCATATCTATCACCTCCATTGATTTATTTAATTTTTCAATAATTGTCATAAAATCATGATTTAATTTAAAATGAGCTGTTGATATTAAATTAAAAAATACTTTAAAAAAATAAGTATTTTCTGTGAATATTAATTTGTTGCCTTTTAAAATATTTGGCTATATACTATTTTTAAATTTTTGATTATTGAGGGTATGGCATCAACAA
Source organism: Ellobius talpinus (assembly GCA_001685095.1). Classification (NCBI taxonomy): domain Eukaryota; kingdom Metazoa; phylum Chordata; class Mammalia; order Rodentia; family Cricetidae; genus Ellobius; species Ellobius talpinus. The sequence goes on from LOJH01026501.1 coordinate 8,774, forward strand.
CAAAACAGAGGTGATGTATTGTAGATATTTTCCATTTAAAGATATCCTTTTGTGACACTGAACTCGTTATCTACTACTTTGCTATGACAACTCATCATTTTTAAATGGTTTGAACTGTTCTAATTAAATACACAAGAACTTATTGCTTATATTGTTTTGCCACCAAATATCACCCATTTGATTATTTTCTAAATGTTTCTCATTGTCATATTAGTTAAACATTAAAATTATTGGAAAAATATTTTTCATCCAGCAGCCTTCCAGCACCTGTCTCATGTTTTGGGGCGCTGGAACACACATGCATTTCTTGCATGGAGTTACTATTTGACGATCAAAAAGCAAAGAAAAACAAAAAGCAGCATAGCTGAAGCCTCACAAATGATCTACAGATGCTTTGAATACAGAAACCTTGCTGATTAGTGGTCAGAACTGGATTTCGAAGAGGAAATAGATAGGAACCTCTAAGTGGACATGTGCACCCCGGAAACCACAGAGAAACGGCACAACCCTGTGGGCTTTCCTGATTTAATCCCATTGTCTGCATGACTTGAGACATTTGGCGCTTCCGGTTTCTGTTCTTTGGACTGACTGATGAAATCGCTCGTGGCTTTGTTTTGTGGCATACACTTTCAGGAACTCCTGCTATTTCTCCTGTTCTATGCCATAGACAGATCTTCAAATGCAGAAAAACAATGTGTTGTGTATCTGGTCTTCTCATGGTGACAATCGTTTCATCCAATGTTGTTGCTGGGAGTCAGAGAGCCGAACTGCTATCCAGTGATACCTAACAATGAAAACAAAACAAGCAAACAAAAAAGATCCCATTGTCCTGGTGGGGGGTAAGATTATTCAGATATCCCTGGGAGTAATTAGGTTCTATACTTTCTTATTCTGAACACACAAATGCCATACAGAAACCCATTTGTTAGTTTCTAGAAACTTTTTTTTTCTAGTTCAGCACAAAAGGGAGGAGAAAACTGGAGGGTAGTGAAACCAGTGGGGCAGGAGGTGAAGAGGGCTAAATTTCTGTCAAGACAACAAGGGAAGTACAAAGAATGCCATTTCTCTTTCATGTGCTTTGATCATTTTTCCTGTTTCACCCTTAAGGAATGCTTTCTCAAAACTAAAAATAAAGCACTGCTTTCTAAGCTCTGTTTGTCCTCCTGGGGAATTCTTGATGAGCATGTGCTTACCTATGAGCAGGGCTGTTTTCTAACATACGGTTCATGTTTAACCGCAGGTATGTGTGTGTGTGTGTATGTGTGTATGCATATACATTGACACACACACATATATGCATATATATAGACACACACAAATATATATGTATGTATATGTCTTGGAAGAGACAGATTACAAGACAAAGAGGGAAAGAAGTCCAGCTGACAACTAACTATCACATGTTAGATTCTCTAAACTGTTTTTGTGGGAATTGAGTGTCACTGACCAAGGGCATTGATCGGAAGGAGTACCAAGAGATTATGGTGGTAGGTTAAACTCACACAGCACAAAGATAAAGGAGAGAAAGAGTTGCAAAACCTTTACAGTCCTCCACTCCCAAGCCCAAGCAGTTGCTCTTGACAAGACACAGAGAGAGAAAAAGTCACTTAGTAAGATGGAGACGAGCATTTCATGGCTACAGACAAGAGGCAGCATGTATGTGTGCTGGGCAGCAACCCCATCCTGCATAATGTGGGAAGAAAGCCTTATTCTAGCTGAAAATAACAAAATAATATTATCACAGATGCTTTGATCCCACCAGACTGAAGCATCTTCAGAGAGGCCACCCATGTATGTCTCATGGAACATGCATACACACTATCAGGTGCTATTTGCTCTTTTGAGGGTTAGCTAACGTGTTATTATTTACCGACAGCACCTCTGTCATGGGGAAAAGGGGGTAATTTGTACATGGTCAATGGGTGCACATTGCACACCAGCTCTCTCCACCTGACTGATTTAAATAATCACATTAATAAATACATGATCTTCACAGGTACAAGTCACCTTTTCTCCCACACTGATGGCTTTGATTACTTTGACAGATTAAGATATGCTAATGATACAAATTAGGAGCACAGAGAATTAAAAGGGTATTTAACTCTTATTCCAGGCTGTCAATTTCCTATAGTGCTACCAACTTACAGATAGATGATTAAAATTGTTTCGTTTAGGAATTTTGAATATTTTAAAAACTGAATGGCTTTCTGGAGGAGGAAAAAAAGAAAGAAAAATCTGTGCAGAGCTAATTAGACGTCCTATCTAACTGAACAATAGGACAGGATTGTTCTGTAACTCGGGAGAACTCCCTGCCTTAACACAGGGTCCCACGGTTTTTCACTTATAACTTTGCTCAGTGTGTTGCTCTAATTCCCTGAATTTAATACGATTCCTTTGACTATGAGTTTATAAAGGGTCCTGGCCATTTTTTTAGGTCATTTCTATTACAATTATTTCAAAATCAGAATTCTACACCTGTAGTTAGGTCTTTAAAAGCAAAACACATTGAGATATATGAATAATTAACTATGTGTATTGAGGAGACTCATAGATGGAAAAGTAGCTTTGTATTTTTTAAAAAATGGATGAAAATTGAGATAATAAATATAAATTATGGACTAGTTTATGATATATACTATAATGATACAGTGTTTATGCAAAAAAATCAAATATATCCCTGGTTTGGTGAATTTTCCTCCATAGCCTACCCTCTAAGGAAGAAATAGCTTAGGGTTAGCCCTGTGTCCTATTCATTACCATGTACTTACATATGCAAATGGAGATGTATGAAACTCATTATGTAAATGGACAAATAAAGAGACAGAAGAAGATTATGCTAATCAAATAATTGAAATTTAGTTGTTGAAAGGCTTTAGTAAAATTGGGCATCTTCATCCTCTTTGATGGTCACCTTGGTCTTCAGAAACACTTGGAAATTATGCAAAGAGTGTATGAGAAAGTAAAACCTACACAGATGATCATTCAGGCTGATCAGATATTGAAGGTCAGTGGATAATATACAGCTTACATATGATAATTTAATTTAATAAATGTTTATCATATTAAAGCTTTATAGAAACCAGTCAGTATTATCTAAGCCAGGTGAATAAGGACAAAAAGAGCTCCATACATTAGGACAAGTTTTGATGCTCACTCTCCACTGTTAGTGTAGATATATCTTCGGTCAGCTGTAGACAGGGAGTGGAGAAATTAATAGCCTTCAGTCTCTTCAAAGTATAAATTCTAACACATGTCATTTAGCCTCCTGATTTGGAGAAATGTAACATGTTTGCTTCTGTTTTCTTACCACAGTTGGAAGAGTGTTCACATGGATAGAAAAAAGAAAGAGAATGGACTGATGACACTCAGCCAAAATGCAATTTCTCCCTTTCAGTTATGGTTTATAATTTTATATAGTTATTGGAAAACTAGTTCAGTTAACAATAATAAATAGTATTGAATCCCAATGACATCCTGGAAAAGATATAATAAAACTAAAACTAAAATTTCCTTCTTTAGATGAACAAAAGCTACAGGTACATTTTGTATTTAGAATTTTGTATTTAATTTTTGAATGAATATGCTAATAGTTATCAAGCTATTACACTTTAGTAGTGTGTCATACTGATACTTTTGTTATTTTCAGAACATAACCAACAGGGTGTGTGTGTGTGTTTGTGTGTGTATGTATGTGTGTGCATATATGAGATCTCAGTCTTTCTTAGAGTAGAAAGAAATGTTGATGGGTTGAACATCTTCTTGGACCTCCAAATCCACCATGCATACACACTTTTCCATTTGCCTTGTTAGACAGAGCTTCCTGGAGCGTATGAGCATACTGGGGAAAACTGTCAAAAACAGAGAAGGGAAAGTGAGATCAGACTCTTTACTTCCCTGTTTTTCTAAAAGTTGCCTTACCCAGATTGTGAGTACAAGTATAAAGATGGAAAATGCTCTCACGTCCTTGCACTTCCACCACATTCCATGTACAGTAACTTTAGGATCACTGTTGTTGTGAATAATTTGTCTTGACTTGAGTGTGCTGTTTCTAATAAGGTTCTTAGAAATTAAGAAACTAAGTCTTGACCTTTTCTAAAGCTATTGGTTGTGTGTGTGTTGTTTATTTATTTGTTTGTTTTGATTTTTTCAATTTATTGAGAAACAGAAAATCAGTTCATAGATCTGAACTTCCTTTCTTTTCAGGAAAGAACACTTTTAAATAGTCTATCTGATTGGTGATGCATTGGTCATCATGAGAACTGTAAAGAGGTTGGTGGAAAGAGTAAGTAAGCTACCACATCTCAAATACCCACGCACACCTTCAGTGCTTCTGGAAATCATCCCAAAGTACCAGAATGAAAAATAGTAATCCACTTGAGTTTTCTTTGTGGTTTGTCACTTCAGTGATCTTCCATAGGTGACTTAATAGTCTAAATTTAGATTTTTCTCCACTATCAAAGAAAACTACACTCTCAGTATCTTGTTAGAAATATTTATGAAGCATTAAAAATAAAGTATACGTATGTAATTATTATTATTTTAAGTTTTGAAGGTCAAAATGTATTGTCACAAAGAAAATAAGTAACTACCAAAAACTTTTAACTTTTAGGAAAGCTTCTCCACAGTATCGGTTAATACTGCCATCTTACCCTAGTGTGGATGTGTATAATTACACCTAATTTGTTCTAGTAGAAGAACAAATCAGAGCAGATTTCCAGCATAGAAATGAACCAATGGCCATTCTTTCAGGGGGAAAATAAAATTTGCTAAATCTTTAGAAATAAAATGCCTCTTAAGAGAATTCCTAATTCATACCATTCCAGAAACTAAGATTTTATACATTTTGTTTCAGCTACCTAGGTCTACAAAATCATGTTACAGATACTATTTAAGTAACAAATCCATCTCTTAAGGTCTTCATTTTACCAGTGACATTTGCTTGTCTTAGACAGATTTTGAATGACTGATGAAGACAGTCTCTAGGAAGTAAATGATCCAATAAACATCAACAGAATTAAAGCTCTCAGCCATAACTACTCAATTGATTCAAATTATTGATGAAATTAAGAATCATTTTTTTCACATAAAAATGGATAGTAAACACAGCAAGCTCTGGAAATATAATATAGATAGATAGATAGATAGATAGATAGATAGATAGATAGATAGATA
>LOJH01026502.1:5035-19302 GCA_001685095.1 Ellobius talpinus
TGTGTGTGTGTGTGTGTGTGTGTGTGTGTGTAAGCAAAGCACTCATACCCATAAAATAATAAAATATATCTAAAAATTTAAATAAAAATATTCTTTCCCTTCTTGTCTTCTGCTTTTGTTGGTGCTCCACCCAGCCCTGGTGGTCCTTCTTATGTCATCACTGTCCAGTCACAGTGACATAGGCTAAGGGGAACGGACATCTGCCATTGTCCCTTTCAAAGTTTTTAAAAAGGTTTTTATTGTTTTTGTGTTACTTCCATTCATTTCAAACAAAAACCATTGTCATATTAAATGAATGTACTACATTAAACTGTCTATAGATCTTTTTTAACTCTTAAGGGCCCTCAACCTAGCTCCCAAATAAATACATGAAGACTACTTACTTTTACTTATGAATACTCGACCTTAGATTGGCTTGTTTCTCTCTCCTGTCTAGTTATTGGCTGTTCAACTCTTTATTAGATCAATCAGGTGTTTTAGACAGGCAAAGTAACAGAGATTCACAGAGTTAAACAAATGCAACATAAAAGAATGCAATATATCTTTGCATCATTAAACTCATATTCCGTAGCATTAATGAATGTAACACATCTTCAACTAATATTCCACAAAAACTGTCTTGTGTTTTCTATGCAGTTTATCTGGAAACGAGCAAAGCCCCATAGTTTAACAATAAGCACAGCAGATAACACCAATCGTTACATTGTCCTAGGTGTGTCGTTTGAATTCCACTATCTTCCTGACATCAGCTATGCTTGTTTACAGATGAACATCACAGCTAGGCTTGTTGACAGTGACATTCCTCTATAGATGGATGGAATGGTCAGTGTCGCCAGATCCTCACCTTGTATATCCCAGCCACTCCTCCCTTCCAGTTCTATGCAATTCTGCTGTAATTTCTATTGTGGAATATTAGTTTAACTATGTAAAAATATATTTGTTTGTGTTGCAGAATAATTGTTTAACTAAGTAAAGGCGTGTTGCATTTTTGTCTGAATCAGTTTAACTATGTAAAGGCGTGTTGCATTTTTGTCTGAATCAGTTTAACTATGTAAAGGTGTGTTGCATTTTCGACTGAATCAGTTTAACTATGTAAAGGTGTGTTGCATTTTCGACTGAATCAGTTTAACTATGTAAAGGCGTGTTGCATTTTCGACTGAATCAGTTTAACTATCTAAAGGCGTGTTGCATTTTCGACTGAATCAGTTTAACTATGTAAAGGTGTGTTGCATTTGTTTATACTGCATTTGTTCATGTAAAGATGTGTTGCTCTTTCACTTCGCCTGCTTAAGGCACCTGATTGATTTAATAAACAGTCGAATGCCCAATAACTAGGCAGAGGAGGGATAGGAGGCACCAGAGGGCAGAGAGAAAATGGGAGCCAGTCAGCCAGGGCCCAGACAACCAGTCTCCATATCATGATTTGGGGGTTGGCGGTCCAAGAAAGCCTGCTACATTTGGGGCCCAATGTGGGGCACATATTTCTACATAGGGCCTGAGAAATTCGGAAGAAAAAACCTGACATGGCTTCCTAGTAGCCCCGTCCTCTTAGTGTCCAGCACCTTAAGTAGAAACAAGCTAAGTAAAAATGCCTATCACAATGCAGGAGGTTAAGTGTACCTCCGAGTAAATGCAGCTCTCAGCCAGGCTTATGGAGCCAAGCAGGGAGGAACCAGCTTCTAGCACAAGGCCATCCAGTGAGTTCACACAGTTAGAAATAAAGACAGGTCCATACTGAAAGAACCTCTAAAGAGGTTACAGTGTGTTAAAAATGTGTGTAGGCACATAAGAAAGAAAAGAAAATGGGTATAAACAGTCATAGGAAAAAATAAATAGTTTAAATATAATAAAGTAAATAAAGAGAGAGTAAAGTAATATAAAGAAAAAATCCAGATAAAAATGGGAAAGCCACAGGAAGTCTGGATCCTGTGTGGCATTGTGTTGATTTTGAATTTTTTGAATGCTGATGAGTGAACAGAAGCTGCGGAAAGACATAGGATTGTAAAAGGGATTGCTAAAATAAACCAGCCTAGAAACTTTAAGATTATCTTAACTTTAAAATGGAATTCAGAAAATGTATTGTGTTGGGAAAGAGATTATGCTTTTGTTACCACAAGAAATGAAAGGCTGTAGATTCCTTCAAGGTTAATAGACACCAGATTTGATTGGGGGAGACTCCCTGAAAATCGTGGCTACAGACATAAATAATTAAACCTAGAAAACTACAAGACAGGTGACACATACGCTGCTCCTTGACATGGGAACAACCCTGAGACTGGATGAGACAAGATACATCTTGTTGGCTATGGAGTCCTCATGACTTATTATTACATGCCATCCTTTAGAATGGCATAGAGAGAGGTTTGGTTATATACTCTAAATAAATTTACAAAGTTGACAGATGTCTTTTACTTGTTCAAACTTAAAATAAAAATCATCTTTGGCTGCCTTGTGTACAATGTACAATGCATAGTCTATCCTTGTGTTAAATGTAGATATATAGGTTGTGCTTGAAAGTGTGTGTGTTTTCAGAGCAAGGGGACCAGACACCAAGGAAAATGAGGGGCTCAAGTGATCCAGCCTTTCATAGTGCCTCTGTTGCAGAGTTCTCGGTTCAGAACAGCTTCAAGGCTGCTATCTGACATGGCCCATCCCCACAGACTATTCTAGCTAGGACCTCAGATAAGCCTTGGACTTTCCCATCTCCGCAAAGACTAAGAAACAAATGTTATAGCTAGTTTTCCTAGGACTTGACAATTATCTCAACTTTCTCAGGGTCCTCTGGGGATAACATTGCCCCAAGACATCAGGAAGCAGTCTCGAGAACATAATGCCCACATTCCCAAGAGCTGGGGTGGGTGTTTTTTGGTCATTTGGTGAATTATGGATGTTTTTCATCATTTAGTGGAGATATAGGAAGGACTGTAGGATAAAAAGACAATTATTAACCTCAAATATTTTATATTGGTATGGATTTTGGCATATTGATACAAATTTAAAGTTATTTTTATTTTACTATATGTATGTTTATATTTTTGTTTAAGGTATTACATTATGCAGCTAATTTAAAATGTAATGTATAATTGAGAAATGCAGGTGAGTAGTCATCTATAATAATCAAATTAGTCATATGAGGTATGCTTTCAAGGTTAAACATAAATTTTTTATAGACAGGCACTCTTCAAATGCTTCAGAGACCTAGAGAATATGGCATTAAAGATGTTTAATTTCATAGGACTTTCCATGACAGTGAGACACATCTGCTCCTGTAGTACCAATCTACTTCATAAAAGTATGATGGCCATCAAAGAACCCATATGGAGTTTGCTTCCATTGTGGCAAAGACAGCCATTTGAGCAAGAGACTGTCCTTGCCTGAAGTGCTGACAGCATACTGTTCAAATTGGACATACAGGACACAAAGGAAAGTGACTGCCAAACTTGGGCAAAACAAGGTAGGACAGTCCTTCAAAATTTCTGCTTCATAGAAAAGTCTGCCAAACACTCTGCAGTACACAAAGGAAAGTGACTGCAGAACTTTGCCAAGACAAATAGGGTAATCCTTTAAATTCCTGCTTCATAAAAAATTTTGCCAGATATTCTAGGCCTGTAGGCCAAAGATGGATGCCCCAACATTGCAGAGGAATCTTGGCTGACTGTCGAGGCATCCAGATGTCTCTGTTATTTCTATAGTTTTGGAAGTAGCTTGTGCTGCATTTCTAGTTTATTCATGTAATATTATACCCTTTTACGGTCTTTGATGGAGTTGAGCCCTAGATAGTTATAGTTACAGTTTTCCTTAGTTATGATAGAAGGTAAATTAGTTTGAAAACTTTGGACTCACTAAGATAGGACAAATAATGGAGTATTTTCTCTGAATTTGTCAAATACAAATAGACTGGATATTGTAAGTGCAATTCTTACTTAATTGTTTTTATTGTATATAGTTAAAATCTTTCCTATTTTAGACAAAAGAGATAATATTAAACAATATAAATGTTACATTTGTTTGTGCTGCAGAATAATTGTGTAACTATGTAAAGATGTGCTGCATTTGTTTCAGCTTGCCTGCATAAAGCACCTGATTGGTCTAATAAAAAGCTGAATGGCCAATATCGATGCAGTAGGGGGATAGGAGGGGCTAGTGGGAAGAGAGAATAGGTAGGAGGCAGAATCTAGTCCAGAGAGAACAAGGGAGAGAGGGGGACTCCAGAGGCCAGCCAGCCAGGCATCCATTAGCCAGCCAAAAACAGAGGAAGCAGGGAAGCAGGACATATAGAACGCAAGAAAGGTGAAAAGCCTCAAGATAAAATGCAGCTGAAGAGAAACAGGTTAAATTAAGTTATAAGAGCTAGTGGGAAAAGTCTAAACCAAGACTGAACATTCATAACTAATAGTAAGTCTTTGTTTCATGATTTGGGGGCTGGAGTTCAAGCAAGTCTGCTGCAAATTTCGCTTGGCCCTGGTGGTGTTTGGGAGGACTAGATAATATAGGTTGGGGAAGGCTGGAAAGAGCCGTCTTCATCAATGTGGCTATGAGAAGCCATCATCTATGCTGGGCAAAGACTTGCCAGTGCAGCTGCTTTCGTGGCACCCATGGCTTACTTAAACTCATTGGTTTCTCAGGGTGAACTCTGGTGAAATCAATATTAAAAGTATGTAAAGATAAAAAATATTTTTAGTAGAAAGGGATTTGCATGTAAGATTAAGATGGTCGTCTGTCTCCAAAATGGAAAATAAAATAAAAAAGCTATGGAAGTTATGAGGATCTGAATAAATTATTTAAAACACACAAAATATGAGACTTAGAGATTATATATATATGTACACACACACATATATATATATTCTTTCAATTTATAAGGTTAAAGTTTAGTACACTAATGTCAAACCTCTACTTAAAGCAATAGATTTAAATTATCCCAATTATCATCCTACTCTTGATAACAGTTTTTAAGTACTGGATGAAAATGTGTATACCTAATCAAGATTTATCTAAAAAGGTGTACATTTTTCTCAGGCTTTATTTAACTATTACAAAATAGTGAAAATTATGAGACGGGCCTGACTCACCCTTTCATTTTCAATGACCATACTTGGAGGTTATGAAAAAGAGCCAGAGGAGTTAAAAGGAAAACTACTTTCCCCTTGCTCTCCAAGGACAGCTAGGTTCCAGAGAATGGTGGTGGTGCTTCTCTCAGAATGATCTGTAACAGTGGAGAGTGTCCTGTGTTCTTGTTTGGGGAATCCATGTGGTGTGCTCTAACCAGTGTCTAGGCTACAGAGAGGAAGACCAGCATCAAGGAGACATTTCCTCCATGCTTCCAGGCAAAGCCAACAATGTGACTACTAGATTGGCCATACTCAACAATGTCTTCTCCATTCCCTGTGGGCTGTCTGCTTTAACAAGTGGCTAAGGGGAAACAAACCATTAAAATAGTCACCCTCACAGGCATGGGCTTCCCATCCTCTGACCTTAACCCCAACTTTTTCTTTTGTTTTCCAGTGGTAGGAAAATCAGTGATAGGAAAACATAGAGTACATTGGGAGATAAATTGTTAGGTCTGGGAATCAGCAACAGCCTGTATTGTTTAGTTCTGGGGTTACTTTGGTTGGTGAGAACCAATGCCTAAAATCTTATTAGGAAATCAGAGCATGCACCCACTAATTGTGAGGATTCCTTTTTGATCATTTCTAGCTTCTGTCCTCATTATTGGGAGGTAGAGGCAAGAAGATTGTGAGTTTGAGACTGACCTGGGCTGTCTATGATCTTCAGGCCCACCTTATTTACACAGTAAGGCCTTGACTCACAAAAAATTCCTCTGTAGGAACCTTGCCCACTCTTGAGAGTTCTTTCTCACTTTTCCTTGATAATGTAGGTTCAGCTGGGCGTGGTGATCACACCTTTAATCTTAGCACTTGGGAGGCAGAGACAGGCAGATGTCTGTAAGTTTGAGGTCAGCCTAGCCTATGTAGTGAGTTTCAGGCTGCCAGGGATACACAGTGAGACCCTGCCTAAAAATGAGGAGAAAAGGGACTGGGGAGATGGTTCAGTGTTTAGGAGCACTTGTTGCTTTTCTTAAGGACCCAGGTATGACTGCCAGCATCCATATGGTGGCTCACAAACATTTATAACTACAGTCCCAGAGTGTTTGGTACCATGCACACACACACACGATATAGAGATTGACATGGAGGCAAACATACAATGCCTTAGTCACTGTTCTACTACTGTGAAAAGACCACGACTAAGGCAATTCGTACAGAAGAAAGCATTTAATGGGGGCTTGCTTACAGTTTCAGAGGTTTAGTCCATTATCATCATGGTAAGGGGCATGAATGGTGGCACACATGGTACTGGAACAGTAACCGAGAGCTCCATTCTGACCAGCAGGCAACAGGCAGAGAGAGACTAGGCCTGGCATGGACTTTTGAAACCTCAAAGGCCACCCTCAGTTGCCACGCCTGCATGGCCTGGAACTGAACCCGAGCAAGGGACGTCAGGATTGAAGACACATCACACCGACTGAATGAAGGTAGAACCCGAAGCCGTTTATTTACAGCATGAGGGAGGTTTTTATACCTGACCCAAAACAGGAAGCAGGTCCAGCCAGGTGGGCCTTAGTATATATCCTATCTTCTGGCAACTCCAACATCTTGGGGTTTCGACATAATCCAGGCTTAACCTTCATGCATTGACCTCTCTGAGCCTCAAGGCAAGGGCACTACTGAAACATGCCTGGCCTTAGCCATTGAGGGAGATTGCACAATCTATTTCTTGTAAAACTAGTCAAAGCTGCCAAGTTCTGCTGTTCATTGGGGATGGAACTTAGCCCCCTTGTTCAATTACATCTGTATCAACTTTCTTTTGTTGTTGGTTTCTTTTGCTGTTTAAGATTAATCCATTTTCAGAAACAGGAAGCTTAGTTGGATGGGGTCTTGCTCTGAGGTCACCACTCCCTTTAATCCATTTAGTATCAGGCTTTCCTTTAAACTGTTTACTTCTTTGAGTACTGATGTAACTCCATTACACGTCCTGGTGTATACTTTTTTCCTCAAGCTGTACATTTTGTATTTCTCTTTGTCCACCTTGCTCTTTTTCATCACAGATCTGCTTAAGAGTGATTACTAATAACCACATGACAGAGTCAATCTTAGGCTGTATTGAAATATCCTCTGCCAATGCCATTAATTCAAACTCTTTAATTTAGTCTCAGGCAGATTTTTAGAACAAGGGCAAAGAGCAGTCACATTCTTGGCCAAAATATCACAAGAATGATCTCTAGGCCACTTACTAATATTCCTTCCCTCTGAGACTTCTTGAGCTGGGCTATCATAGTTCATATCACACTCAGCACCATTGCCCATGCTTCTACTATGATGGTCCCTTAAGCCTGCTTAAAGTATCCAATCTCTTTTCTAGTCCAAAGTTACAAAGTCTTCCACATTCCTCCAAACAACAACATGGCCACAGCAATACCCCACTCCTAGTAACAGCTTATGTCTTAGTCACGTTCTTTTGTTGTAAAGAGTTGCTTTTGCTGGCCATCTTACCACAGCAACTCTTATAAAAGGAAACATCTAATTAGAGGTTTGCTTACAGTTTCAAAGGTTTAATCCATTATCATCATAGTGAGGAACATGGCAACAAGTTTGAGCAGTAGCTGAGAGCTGCATTCTGATCCACAGTGAGGGGGGTGACAGACTGAGTGTGCCATGGGCTTTGGAAGCTTCAAAGCCCAGTGATGCATTTATTTCAACAAGGCCATACCTTCTAACCCTTTCAAACAGTTCCACTCTCTGGTGACTAAGCCCTCAAAAATATGAGCCTATGCAGGGAATTCTTAGTTAAAATCTACATACACTTAAAATAAAAATAATAATAATTAAAATTATATTGTATGTATGCAATTCTCAAAGAGTTAGTAAAAATACATTACATAAAAAGGAACAAAAGAAATTACAATGAAAGAGTTCAGTCTTAGCAAAGACAAACCAGATAGACTCTCTTAGCCAAACTAAGCAAATGAATGGGAGAGAAGACCTAAATTAATTGACATTAGAGATAAAATAGGATGCCACATGGACGCTAATGAAATTCAAAGGATCATTAGTGAACGCTTTAAAAACCTGTTTCCCAAATTAGACAATCTAGAAGAAAAGGATACATTTCCGGAATCATATGACCTATCAAACTTATAGCAGAAGAGTTGTGGTGATCTGAATATGCATGGCTCCCATAGACTCATCTGTTCAAATGCTTGGCCCATAGGGAGTGGCAGTATTAGAAGCTGTGGTCTTGTTGGGGTAGGTGTAGCCTTATTAGAGTAGGTGTGGCCTTGTTGGAGGAAGTGTACCATTGTCAGGGTGGGCTTTGAGGTCTCTTATGCTCAAGCTATGCCTAGTGTGGTATGCAGTTCACTTCCTGTTGCCTGAGGATCAAGATGCAGAGCTCTTGTGGGGTGGTAGCATTACATGCCTTTAATCCCAGCACTCAGGATACAGGGACGGGAGGATCTCTGTGAGTTTGAGACCAGCCTGGTCTACAGAGTAAGTTCTACGACAGCCAGGGCTACCTAGAGAAACCCTATCTCAAAAAAAAAACAAAAAAGACTCTTAGCTCCTTTTCCATAACCATGTCTGCCTGCACACCACCATGTCTTGCCATGACAATAATGGACTAATCCCCTGAAACTGTAAGTCACTCAATTAAATGCTTTTCTTTATAGGAGTTGCTGTGGTCATGGTGTTTCTTTACAGCAACAGAAACCCAATCTAAGACAAAGGTATACAGAGCTTAAACAAGCCTACAAGCAATAATGGCACAGGCACAGTAACAGTCTCTGAATCAAACAAATCTCCAAACTAGAGGGACTTGCTCTGTAATTCTAGCAGATATTTAAAAATCAACACCAAGTCTCCTCAAAAATTTCCATAAAATAGGTGGCCTGAGAGATGTCTCAGTGGTTAAAAGCACACAATGCTCTTCCATGGGACCTGGGTTCCATTCTCAGCATGAATGTGGGGCTTCACAACGGTCTGTAACTCCAGTTTGAAAGGACCTAGTGCTCTCTTCTGCTCTCCCTAGGCACCAGGCTGCCTTCCCTAGGCACCAGGCTGCCCTCCCTAGGCACCAGGCTGCTCTCTGCAAGCACTAGGCATGCATATGTGTACTTACATACAAGTGGGCCAAATGCTCATATACATAAAATAAATATAACATAAATCTAAGAAAAATAAAAGTAAAAAGTTCCCCATAAATAGAATTGGAAAGTACACTTCCGAACTCATCTTATAAAGCTAGCATCATTCTGATACTCAAACTTAGTAAGAACACGTGCAAAAATTCCTCATAAAACACCCACAATTCAATGACACAGTGAAAAAAATTCATATACCATGAACAAACTTGGCTTGATTAGAGGCATGCCAGGACAACATATTTTAGCCAATAAATGTGATACAATACAGAAAGATTCAAGGAGAGAAATCATATGGCCACCTCAAGAGACTCAGAAAAGGCCGTTGACAAAAGCTTAATACTCTTGCACAATAAAAGTCCTGAGAAAGTCGTGGACATACCTCAACATAGCAGTTTTCTTTCTATTGCTGTGATGAGCACCGTGACCAAGATCAAGTGTGTGTGCGAGCATTGCCCGTTTAATCTTACCCGTTACCGTTCACTGTTTAGGAAGTTAGTGCAGATACCGTGCTGGATAGTTATTGCCTTGGCTCCCTTTCTCATAAAGCCCAGGCCTGCCTGTCTAACCCACAGTGGGCTGGATCCTTCTACATCAATAAACAGTCAAGAAAATGCCCCAGACATGCCTACAGGCCAATCTTCAGCTGAGGCCGCCCTTCCCAGGTGTGTCAAATTGACAACCAACTTATAGCCAATATTATACTAAATGAGGAGAAACTGTAACTATTTTTTTTTCTAAAATGAGGAATGAAACAAGGGGGTCTACTCTTTACTTTTATTCAGTATGGTGCCTGAAATCTTAGCCACAGCAGTTACACCAACGCAAGAAAGAAAACGATACAAATAGTAAAGCCACGGGGGCTCGAGAACACTAAAGCACGGAGGGCGTGGTCTGTGGTAGCCCCCCCGCGGAGGCGGGACTTCCGCCGATGCCACGCTGAAGGACAGGCTGCCCAAGTGTTTCAGGGGCGCCCTCCTCCACCCTGTCCTGCAGCCATTTAGGGTGTCAAGGACGGCCCAGAAACCCTCTCTTCTCCGCCACTCGGTGTCGGCCGCCTGGACTACAACACCCAGCAGACCCCGCGTCCCCGCGTCTGACTTGCGCAGTAGCCTCCGTTGTAAAATGCTATGACAACAGGGCGCAGGCGGCTTGGATTTAGGCTGGAGTGGGGAGGTGTCTTCCGCAGGCTGTTGACTTGCAGCCTCACCCCTCATACAGCTTCCTCGGTGGTTTCATCCTCTGTGTGAGCATCTGGACTTGGAGTTGTTCTCTCTTGCCTTGTGGCTTCCGATTAATCCATGCCGTTTCCCCTGCTTTTCTCTGGGGGATGACAAGGGGTGCTGGAGAGCTTGGAGGGATTCACTTCAACTCTGTGGAGCTGGTGTTGCTGCTTGGCGGGATTCTGTCTGCCTCTGGACGTGGGAAACTTCGAACACAAGACCAAGAGGTACTAGAGGAGTTAAGAGTTGCTTTTCTCTGCGCGGCTGTTACTTCTGCTCCATCACTGTATCCTCGTCAGGTGTTCTGAAAGCGAAGTCTGTGCATAGTGGGTTCGCAGAAAGGTGAGGAGGCAAAGCTCATTTGTTGGCATCGGGTAAGAAATACTCTAGGAATTAAACTTCGGATGCATGAATGCTTTCTCTATGCTTGGTCAACAAGACTAATCCTCAGCTGCCATGTAATGGTTTGGGAGATTTTGAATGGTCCGTTTCCTAGGAAGTAGGCTTGCATTCAAACATACCGCTAACACGACGTGTCTAGATCCTATGAACACCTTTGAGGAAGGGGTGACTTGTAAGGATTCCATGCAGCAGTCACGTGGAGTAATAACACGTTTGTTCTGTGACATTTCAACAGGTCTTGTGAGCAGAGCGTCAATGCAGTCCTCAGTCCGTGACTGAAGCGGGAGCATGTTGATACTCCCCAGTGCTGCCTGTGATAGGATTAGTGTTTATCCCTTTCTCTTTCCTTTGCAGACCACAGCAGTTTAGATGCACCAAGCTGATTTCATCATCAGCTCCTCCCAGGCAAGGTCTGCACTTAGCTTCGATTTTCTTGATAAACTTATAGATAATTTTTTGGTGTCTCACATTGTCTTTAAATACCAAGTCGTGTCATATATATATATACACACATATATATACACACACATACATATCTACATCTTGATTTATACACACAGCTTGAAAGATACTGGAGGGAAAATAGGGTTTTCTTTTCCCTCCCTCCCTCCTTTCTTTCCACCCTTCATTGTATTTTTTAAAAATTTCACGATGTGGCCCAAGCTGACCTGGAACTTACTGTGTAGGCTAGGCCATATTTGAACTTATAATCCCCTTGCCTCAGGCTCCCAAATGTTGGTATTACAGGTATGTGCCACCATGTAATGTATTAATGTCTGTTAGCATTCAGAGAGAGGAAGATTAACTTAGTAGTAATATGTGAAGATGATATGGTTGAGGTTTGGTTTTGGTGATGGATTGGACTATCATAAGATTCAAAACAAGAGACCTTGTTTTGAAAACCATTTACAAGTTGTTTGTAAGAGTTTAAGTATTTTTTTAAATTATTTATAGTGGTTGTGGTTAAATTATACCTCCCACTTATGTTTATGATATAGTCTTAAAATTTATTAGTATTTAATTTATTAACTTATGGGGGGTGCATGTATGTATGTGGACAAGGGTACCATGGTGCAAGTGTGGAGGTCAAAGGGCAACTTGCAAGAGTCAGTTCTCACCTTCCACCATGTGGGTCCTGTCAGGCTCGGCAGCAAGCACCTTCCTCTGCCAAGCTCTCTCACTGGCCTTATGGTTTGACTTCTCGATGAAAACACTCCCTGCAGGGAAAAAAATATCCACTAACAATACTGTAAAGCTTTGTACCTTTCCAGGTACATAGGAAGTCTCACTCCTCTGAACTTACATACCTGTGTGTGTGTGTGTGTGTGTGTGTGTGAACCATGTACCACTGATCTACACTCTAGTCCCCTCAGATACTTTTTTGAAAAGTATTGAAATATATCAAGTTATTAAAAACATTCTTGCTGATTATAATATTTACAAGGGCTGGGGGTGTAGCTCTTTTAGTACCCATTTAAAAACACATACAAACGTATACACACAGATATTTACATGTATGTGCATGCGCGTGCGCGCGCACACACACCCCTTCTGACCCACCCTTTGGATGTTCTAGTTGAAATTTTGCTGTGTTCAGAAGACTCTGCTGTTCCCACCTCTGCCCCTACCTCCATAACTGTCCCTTCTATCACCATTACTGGGTAACGTTTAGTAAATGGTCGCAGTGGGTTGAGCATTGGCTAAGGAGGTGCATATCTTAGGCCGTTTTATTTTCCCACCACCAGGATCAGATACTAGAGCAGAAGTTCTCAACTTGTGGGTTGTGACCCCTTTGGAGGGTTGAATGATACTTGCATGGGGGCCATATATCAGATATTGTGATATCAGATATGTACATTACGATTCATAATGGTAGCAAAACTACAGTTATGAAGTAGTAATGACATAATCTTATGTTTGGGGGTCACCACAATATGAGGAACTGTATTCAGACCAAAGCATTAGGAAGGTTGAGAACCACTGTGCCAGAGGTCAAGGGGCTTACTGTATGGTTGGAACATTGCATCAGGAAGTGAACTGTCTGTCTGACCCCGCTCCTGCTCCTTTCATGTCAACTGAAGAGTCCAATACAAGTCCTTGTCATATTGATTTCGAATCAGTGCTTGTTTAATCGTACGTGACGCTGCTGTTGCTCTGGACTCATGACCTGACTACTGTTTCCTGAGATTTAAGGACAGAAACATTACTTGGAGATATGAACAGCAGTGCTTTCTAAGTTCAGAGCCTGCCTCACACTGTCAGCTTGTCCTGCTGCATTCCTTGCGTTGTTGTGGCCACTGATGTCAGTCTGCTTCAGTGAGGTGTTAAAGCTGCCTGTCTCATGAAGGAAACTTAAATACAGGTGATCACTTGGGCAGGTGTCCTACCTTCAGTGATACCCAAATAATCATATCTACAGTCACTCTGGAGAGTCAAAAGAATTTCTTTTAAAATCACAAGTATGGGGGCTGGAGAGATGGCTCAGTGGTTAAGAGCACTGCCTGCTCTTCCAAAGNTTCTGGCCTGCAGGCAGAGTACTGAGAATACTGTATACATAATAAATAAATAAAAAAAATAAAGTCACAAGTATGTATGTATGTGTGTACGTTTGTATGTGTATATGTGTATTTATTTGTTGTGTGTGTGTGTTGCATTGGTGTCACAGCATGTGCGCAGAGGTCAGAGTACAAATTTGGGAGTTGGTTTTCTCCTTCCACCATGTAGGTCCCAGAGATTGAACTGAGGTTGTCAGGCTTGATGGTAGGTGCCTTTCCTGATTCAAATAGAGTTCTTGCAAAATGCTTGAGTGTGACCTGAAAGTCAGTAAACAATAAGTAGATGCTAGCTATGAGTTCCTTTCATGAGAGGGCAGAATAGTCATTGAAAACTTTGTTTTTGGTTTCCCCCTTTTGCTGAAAGAGAGACCAGTAATGGCTGGTGAGATGGGTCAGTGGATAGCGGCACCTGCTGCTGAGTGCAATGCCATGAGTTCCCTGAGGCTCCACACGATAGAGAGAACCAACTCCCACACGTGTGCCATGGCACGCACCTGCCCAAATGTAATACAGTGTTCGCTCAAAAGAAAAACCAGCTGTGTGAGTGTGTGGTGATTCTTATAATCCCAGCCTCGAGAAGACCAAGGCAAGAACACTCTGAGTTCACAGCCAGCCTGTCTTATATAGCAAGTTCCCGGCCAGCTCAGGTAACATAGGGGGCCCTGTCTCAGAAAACAAAAATTAAACAAAAAAGCAAAAGAGATAAAATCCCTGTACTGATACATGCTTGTTTCAGTTCCCCAAATAGTAAATTGAATAGCATTAGCACGAACTGAAACAAGGGTCTGGGGCCCAGGAATTACATCTTGTAGTGAAAGGAGTGGCAGGCTGCTTCCGGCCGCCGGCTAGCTTTACCCAAAATAATTACATGGAAACTGTATTCATTTA
>LOJH01026504.1:0-18122 GCA_001685095.1 Ellobius talpinus
TCTTTATTAACCAATGAAAGTAACACATTGACAGATGACCCTCCTACACCACTACAGTGTCCCCCAGTCTCTCTATGCATAAACTGGCCAACATACACACAAGAAAAATGGGAAAATAAATGAGCTGAAATGAATGTAAATGGCTTTGGAGCTACTGAAACTATTCTTGTCTTCCACTCCTGCTAGAAACTAAATACACATGAATCACTTCCAATTAAAATTATCTTCCTTTTATTGTAATTGGTTCCAAAGACACCACTTTCTTTAAAAGATGGCACTGTAGGGTTGTATGGTAATTTTAATGAGAAATTCCACCAGAGGCTCATGGTTTTGACCTATTGGGCAGGTGGCTGACAGTATTTGGGGAAGATGAGGAGGAATCTTCCTCTGTTTCCTGGAAGAAATCTGTCACTGGGGGGTGAGCATTGAAATTTTGTAACCTTTTCTCATCTACCTCCAGCTTTTCCTTTTTCCTTTGTGTTTATGGTTGAGGATGAGAACAGCCAGCATCCTGTGTCTGTAGTTACACCTGCCATTTGTTGCCATTTCTACCCACTTGGGTGAACTCTATAACTCTGCAACCTTAAGACTAAGGGAATGCTTCTTTCTCTATATTGTGCCTTGCTCATGGTGTTTCATAAAAGCAACATGAAAGTAACTAATACAACCTAAATTTTGAGGACATATTTATATAGTTAACTTTGACAAGTTCAAATTTACCCTAGCTATGACTTGACACACCTTATAGATAGGTTCCAAAACAAGGATGTCTGTCTGTTCTATTAAGCTTCATGCTCTCTTTAGGGCTGTTCAAGAACTAAAGTGTTTAATACTCATTGCATTTAATAATTTTCTATCAGAGCTTATGCCCACCACTCTTGCTCTTTGCAATTTAAGTGAACAGTAAATTACTATTCAATGTTCTCTCAGTTTCTCTCTTTGTCCCTCTTAATCCTTTTCATATAAGATATCAGAACTCTCTCAACCACTCCCACATCTTTATCTCTGCTATCCTTGCCTCTGATTCTCCTCCCACTATTTGTAATCTTAGTGCTGAGTACTTTTGAAAAGTTAAATGAATTTCTGTTAGCTGTACACATCAGAAGTGGGCAGGAAAAGCTGGAGGGAGTAGATGTCAGACTAATTCACATTTCACTTGCATCCAATTCATTTCTATAAATCAGATTATAGAGCAGTAGTCGAATAGCAGTCTCCAAACTGAATTTTTTTAACCTTAATAGCTCTGCTGATGTCTCTGTAAGTCAGAATATTTTTTTTAAGGAATTGAACTGCATTTGATAAAATGAGACTTTTCTATTTTCACACTAAAAGATGTGATTTATGTCCCAGTTCATGAACCCATTCCACCACTGCTTGGGTGGCTGTCTTAGTTAGGGCTTCTATTGCTGCAAAGAGGCACCATGACTACCACAACTTTTATGAAAAAACAAAACAAAACAACATTGGATGGCTTACAGTTTCAGGTGTTTAGTCATTATTATCATTGCGGGACTTTGGCATGCAGGCCGATATGGTGCTGGAGAAGGAGCTGAGAGTTCATACCTCTTGATTCTTACGCAACAGGAAGAAATCTGAGACATTGGTCATGGCTTGAGTTTTATGAGACCTCCAAGCCTGCCTCCATAGTGACACACTTCCTCCAATAGACCCACACCTACTGCAAAACCATACCTTCTAATAATGCTACTCTCTATGAGCTTATAGGGGCCAATTCTATTCAAACTACCACAGTGGCCAAGAACCTGAAACTAGACAGGATTCTAGGGGAAAAGCCAATACTAGTATTCTACTGAAGGAACTTAGCAATACAATGACTCCTGACAGCATCTGTTATCGTCTGTAAGATCTGTGTTGTGCTTATCCATCATCAGAGAAGCTTCCTTCTGCATCAGATAGGAACAAATACAGAGGTATACATCGAGACAATTTGTAAATACATCCAATTTGTAAAATGAAAGACTTTTCAACACTCACCCCTAAATTGAATGTCTCCATCAAATTCCTTCCCTCAGGGCTTAGGAAACACTGTGTAAGAGGAGGTGGAAATCAAATATGAGCCAGGGAGGATGGAAAACCCCAATAAAACAAGACACTCTAGAGCAAATTGATCAACTCACAGAGTTTATATGAGCATGTACAAGAAATAGGGCCTTCTAGACATAGCAGTACCAATGGCCATATGAACTCATAGAGACTGTGGCAGCATTCAGCTTGTACAGGGCTGCACCAGATAGGATTTCAGAGTTGGGAGAACTAGATACATGCTCACATGCTAATCCACAAGCCAGCTCCAATTGATTGCCACCTGCAAATGAAGAAATGATTGTCTCCAAAGGAGTCTCACTGATGAAACATGTAAGTTTTAAAGGTCGGCCCCATGGCTGGCAATAGACAGCCATTGGGGAAAAAAGTTCAGTATAATCTTTTCAGGTTCTTTTCTCATGATGTTTCATCAAGGCTTTTTTTAAATCTATATTATAGTTTCCAGTTTCATGTTTTTATGGCATTTTTAATATGCTAACATGTGTCTCTGTGTCTATTTTTCTTGGGCTTGTTATTTGGCTTCTTTTCTTCTGTTTGCTTTGTTCTATTCCAACTTGCTTTTCTTTTCTGATCTTACATTATCCTTAGGTGCCTGTTTGTTTTCTAAAAAGAAGAAGAAAGTGTAGGTCTGAATGAGAAGGGATGTGTTGAGGAACTGGGAGAAGTTGGGAGAGGAGAAACCATAATTCTAAAATGCTGTATGAAAACCTCTCCATGTGTCTTAAAACTCATCTGCAAAAACAATAAAATGCTTTCTTTCATGATATCAACTTTTATTTTCTCACTCTACTTATTTATTCACTTTTGTCTTGTGTCTGCTTTTGGAGTTCCACTATGCTTCATGTGTTTGTTCTTGATTACTTATTTGATAAATAAAACAAAAACCATTAAGAAAGAAAAATAATCTCAATAAGAGAAAAAACTGCTCTTGTATAAAAATAAAAATCTGCCATTTCATTAGACACAAATGAATAGGGAAGTTCTTAATTCTTAATCTATCCTTTATTTGACATATTCATATAATCATCTAAATTTTACTTATAGCTTTATTAACTTGTTCTCAAATACTCAATGTTACTGTCTTTGTTACCATATGTACCCAGTTTTAGTTTCTACATACAATTTCCATATTATATTTATTGTGTAGATACTTAGTACTAAAAGATAGGATATAATTCATAATTAATTTATTAGTCAAGTACCTAGTTATTTAGTTATAATAAATATTTTTATTTCATTAAAACTTTGTTAGGTCTTAGGTCTGTTTCAAAATATGTACATAGTTTATTTTTAAAAGCTGTACATTCACAATAATTTGGACCTTTCAGCCTCTAATATGTTCCAAGAGTTGGAATCTGAGTTGAACTTCTGATAACAATATTGGGTATTAAACATAGCACTTCACTATGAACTACATAGGAGATTTCCTTCCAGGTTTGCAGTAGGCATTTGCTACTCTTTGTCAAAACTTTAAGTCTCAAGGAGTGGTGCTGCTGAGGCATGATTTAGAGACTTGTGCAGGTATTCACAATAAAGCTTGATTACAGTATGTTAGAAAGATTCAATTTTTATTAAACTTTTGCCATATAGAAGATTGAAAAACAAATATATTCAACTACTGGCATGATGAGTTTGATAATCTTTACTGCTTTCCCTGGCTTAGAAACTTTGTGAAGTTTGTAATATATTGGTCTATATAGGACATTTTTAGAAAATTCACAGGAGCCTTTTGCTTCTATTTAATACTTAACTGTTTATTTATGTTTACTCATTCATTTGAGACAGTGTTTCCTGTAGCTCAGGATGGCCTCGAACTCACTAGACAGCAAAGGATGGCCTTGAACTCTTGATCCTTCTACCTCTGACTCCAAAGTGTCCTGATTTCAGGTACATGTCACCACACCTGACCACAGTTATGTTTTATAGTTGTCAAGATATTTGAATATATGGTACATATGTAGTAACTATACAACCATACACATGATACATAATGAAATGCTCACAAGACTAGAATATAATATGTTTAAGTAATTATTTTATTTTATATTTTATTTTTGAGACAGAGTATCTTTTAGTCCAAGCTGGCCTTAAACAAACTTTATACCAGCAATAACCTTAAAATTTTGAATGTCTAGCTCCTACTTTCCCAAGTGCTAAGGTTTCAGGGACATATTGTGATGCTTGGTTACTGAGGTGTAAGTGATAAAACTTAGAGCTTCGCAGCTGCTGGGCAAACGCTCCACTGAACTGGAGGTATACGCAGACATGAAGACTTTTATTGTATGAAACTCAAATTTTTAAGAGCAAATTTTCTTGTTATGCTTAATTTTCAAAGAAGCATTCATTAAATTCTAAATCTAGAAAAATATGAGAAATATTCTTGCACTTTGCCCTACTGCTCTTGCATTAGTTAATGATTATGACTCTAGAGGTATAATTATTTGCTTCAATGAAAATAGAAGCAAGATCGCAAAGAAAGTACTTTTCCAAAAGACTCACATAGATTCTAATTGCATATTAAAGTTGTGTGTGTGAATATTTTGTTTTTGTCAAAGATTTCTCTTTTCACTCTCTTCACAGATCTAACTTTATGTAAAGAATTCATAGTCTTTAGTAAAATTGACTAAAACTCAGGTTTTAAAAATATTAACTCAGATCTGAAATTGTTTTGAAGTTTATATTTATATCGACTGAGTTTCTTATGGATTATCCAGCAATAATATTTGTATTTAAAAATCAAGCTTGTTTTAGTTTGATATCTGTTGTTATGGTTTGATAAATAATTTTTACCTAGATAATTTTTGACCTATTTATTTTATTCCAGTATACACATACACAGCCCCCAATTCAGAGTTGTTAAATTTTTCCTTCCATTGTAAAGAATCTTAGATGTCACAGGACATTATCTTTGCATACTCTTCCTGTTGGGATCACAAAGGGAACCAGGATAGTTAAGCATGTTGGATTGTTGTTTGAAAAGTCATGACTTATAACCTATTTTTTCTTACAGAATGGTAGGAATTGGAGTCCGTTGATTTGTGATATTTGCTATGTCAGGCCATATCATGTTCACACTACTAGCACTAGAGATGGTAATACATTACCTGTAGAGCATGAGGTTCCCCAAAGCTATCACAACAAGGACTGGAGATGGCTAATATTGAAAATAATCTCTATATTGTCTGTCTGTATGACCAAGATAAAGCTAAATCCTTCCCATTTTTAAATTGAAATATTAGCTCTCTTTTCATTTTGGTTATTTATATATTTTGAATATATTGATCATTTGTCAGAGGTTCTTTTCCATTCTGTAGCCTTCCTCTTCATTCAAATGGGCATTCTCTTTATCATACAGAATATTTTTAGTTTTGTGAGATTCTACTTGTCAGCTGTTGGGTTTAAAACGTGATGAGATTGAGTCTCATTCAGAAAGTCATTTTCTTAGGGTATATCTTACATTGTTCTGCTTATGTTTTCTTGTACCATTTCAGTGTTTTAAGTTTCACATTAAGGTCTTTGATTTGTTTGGGATTAATTTTTATGCAGGGTGATAAACATGGGTTGACTTTCATTTCTCTAAATGTACACAGCCAGTTCTCCCTGCATCAGTTATTGATGATGCTGTCTCATCATTAATGTATGTTTTATGGCATATTTGCCTAGTATCTGAAAACTTTTGTTAATATATACTCATATTTGTATCTCCTATTTTGTTCCATTGTTGTAGGTCTGTTTTTGTCCTGGTATTATATTTTTTTGTTGTTGTTGTTGCTGTGAATCTGAAATGTATCTGGGAATATAGAATGGTAACTCCATTCCCAGAATTAAACTTTTTGCCCAATATTGCTTTTGGTGTCCTGTTTTATGGTCCAAAGAGAATTTTCAGGTGGTTTTTATATTTCTGTGAAGAATATTCTATAATTTACATTGAGAATTCATCAAAACAACAAATGGTTTTGTTGGAGTGATCATTATCACAGAGTTATATCTACCTGAGCATGGGAAGTCTTCCTAATTTCTAGTGTCTTCCTTAACTTCCTTCTTCAGAGTTCTAAAGTTTCATCTTAGTGGCCTTTCACTTTCTTACTTAGGTTTGCTCTTAGAAATTTTATTTTCTTTGAGGCAAATGTGAATAGAAGTGTGCTCATCATCTCTTTCTCAGCATGTTTGTATTTGCTGTAGGTGTATAAAAAAGCCATGATGCAAATAAAGAATTTGGAAAAAGAGGAAAGTCCAAACCACATTCAGTGGACAGGAACAAATAATACAAATTAAAGCTGAAATTAATGAGATAGGAAAAAATTCAATGAATTTATAGAGGATTCTCTGAAAAGATGAACAAGATCAGTAGACCATTAACACAATTAACCTAAAGAAAGAAAAAAAAAGATTTGCTCAAATTAACAGAATCAGAAATGAACAGGGAAACATTAAAACAAGCATCAAGGAAACTCAAAATAAGACGATACCTTAAAAACATATATTTCTTTAAGTTAGAAAATCTAAAAGAAATAGATAACACTTCTAGATTCATTCAAATCACAAAATTAAAGAAGAAAGCAAAAGGCTAAACAAAGCCATAATATATATGGGGTTTAAATTAATAATGAAAGGAATCTGACTAAAGAAGTCTAAGTACATAGTTTTATAGCAGAACTCTACAAGACCTTGAAAGAAGACTTGCAACAAATAAATACTACATTATTCAAAAATAAACTCAAAATGCTCAAACTCCTTTATGAATTCACTGTGCCACTCTAATACTGAAGCCAGAGAAAGACACAACATTAAATGAAGACTATGATCAATATGTTTGATGAATACATGTGGAAAAACCTCAATAAAATACTTACAAGCATAATGCAGGCATTTGTCCAATATATTATCATCCATTATTATCATGTTGGCCTTATCATTGAGATTCTGCGATATAGCAACATAATTAGGTAAATAAATATAATGAATCATAAAAATGGACATAAAGTCAGAAATCACATGATCATCTCAGAAGATGAAGGAAAAAGTCCTAAACGTAGCACTGCAGGAAACATACCTAAACATAGTAAAGGCTATATATGACAAATTCACAACCCGTATCATCCTAAAGAAAGAATAATGCAAAACAATTCCATTAAAATCAGAAATGAGACAGGGTATGGCACTAATTAATCTTCTCTTCAATATAGTGATTGAAATGCTAGATAGACCAGCAAGACAAGAAGAAATTAAAGGGATATAAACAAACAAGAATTAAAATTATCACCATTTGCAGATGATATAGCATTATACATGTAAGAATAAGCAAATGTTTTGTGTGATCATTTGCAGGCAGAATCAGGAACAATGGTGGCAAGCACCTAGGAGGCAGTAAGCATGCTGACACTGCCTTTACTTTATGAAGTGATTACAGACAACAGCCAGGATGAAGAAAATGATCTGATAATTATGATCACATCTTATAGATAAACAATAAAGCCTCTAACAATTGTCATACAGCTACTCAGTACATGGATTACTTTAGAAAGTAAAGTGTATTTCATTAATTTATGAGAAGACGCTTTCTCTTGAGTCATTCATTGTTCACGGTAGTTCAAAATACTTCTAAAACATTTCAGGCCATTGCTATTGCTCTTTATTATCCCCCAGAGGAGGAAGGTAATTCCCTATTGTTGAAAACACAACACCTTTCAGACACAGGGCACTGATTTGGATCTGAACTTAAAAGCCTCAAGCTTTAGCTTTCTTAGTACCAGAAAAACTCCAGTCAAGCCCCAAAGCAAAAAAGCAGCCACATGTCTTACCCAGCTATGACACCTAGGAGCCCTAACAACAACCAGCATGGCAAAATCACCTTAAGGCTACAATAGTGGTATGTTTACCTGTGTGTGGTATGTTTACCTCATGGTAATGAAGAGTTCTCTAATTGAACTGTAGATAGACTCAACAATAGATGATGCACTATGCCTGGGAAATGAAACTCAGTGAACCACTCAGGTCTAGTGAAGTAGTGGATCTTGGAAGAGAACCTACTACAAATCTACTAACCAGGATTATCCCTAACTACATTCTAAATACATGTCCTTATAGCCACAGATTAGGGTAAACCTCCTGTCTCACGAAAGAAAACAAGCAGACAAGGACAAAACAAAACAAACAAACAAAAAACTTATACGAATAAAAGACACAATTACAGAAAACTACAACCAATTAAAATGCAGAGTTGTGGAGTCCAGTCAAAACTGAGGAATCTGTAATACAACTCATGCAGCTAAGGCTCGTGGATCTTTGTGAAAGAGGTGGGTGAAAGACCGTAAAAGCAAGAGAAAGAGGGAATGTACTATGAGATTGGGTCTCTTAGGACTCTCCAAAAGGAAGCCGATAAAGTTCCCCATCATGTCTGTCTAAACATGAGCTGAAGGAGGACAGCAGTAAACATGCTACAGTGGAAGGGGAGCAAAAATATCTCAGGAGTACTCAAACTTACAGAAAGAACTATAAGCAACTAGGAAATACTGAAAATGGAAGAAAGAGCATGCCAATTGTTCATCCAATACCAGAGGGCCAGACAAGAAAACATATATAGAAGCAATGTTACATGGGTTGAGGAGGAATATATATATATAATATATATATATATATATTCTTTATTTTGTGCATGTATATATGTCTCTGTATATATGTATATGCTTATGTACATATATACACATGCACACATATATGTATATATGTAACATCAATTAATGAAAAAGGAGGCCATGAATTTGAAAGAGAACAAAGACCAACAGCACTTAGAGGGAGTAAATGGATGGAACAAATTATGTATTTATATTAAAATCTCAAAAAATTTAAAAAGTCATTAAGAAAAACCCTTCTAAGCCCCATTTTCATGAATAAAGATGACTGTTCTCTCATCTAAATAGAATCTGAAGAAATTCTTATGCTGTAATGAAATACTATATTTATAATCTAGTCTTGTATAATCTTATGTATTAATTCCATGACAACCTGAGTTGAAGAATAAGTTTCTTTAAAATTATGAGCAGAAAATTTGCCTATTTCTCTGTTATTTTAAATGTTAGACATTTCAATAATTTTGGTAAAAAATATTACAAACATAGAAATGATATTTTAATGTCAATCAATAGCAAAAGACTGGAAGAGATAATTACACTTATGTGAATATTTTAGCTATATTTGTAGATAAGTAGTCTGTATCTCCAATCTTATAAGTCAATTAATACATTCCAATATATTGTACACAGAGCTATCATTATAAGTTGAGCTATTTATGATAGTATATAATATTTATTAATTGCTATCAACATTTCAGAATCAAAATCTCAACATTATAATAATGAAATTGATACAAATAAATAACATTATATAAAGAATTGAAGCTGGGAAGTGGTGGCACAAACTTTTAATTCCAGAACTTAGGAGGCAGATCTCTTTGAGTCTGAGGCTAGCCTTGTCTACAGAGGGAGTTCAAGGGAAGTCAGGGCTACACAAAGAAACCCTGTCTCTCACCCATCTCAAAATCCAAAACTAAACAAAACAACAAAAATAATTAAATTAATAAAATTCATATGCAGTAAAAATTTTGTTTTGTACCTCATGCAACTTGGAATTTGACTAACGTATGTAATGAAAATTGTTTTTCATCTGTGTAGCTTGGAAAACCATCTTCTTAAATTGTATTTTGTTCCAAAATGAAAACATCTCCCTTTGGTCTCTTTCCATGCTTCCCTCTGCTCTTCACAAAGAACACTATTTTGAGAAATTGCAAGTTTTCCTAATGAATTTGTAGATTTTCTTTCTGAACTCTCTCTGTAAAAACAGAACCTATTAATCTTACTCAATTTTATTATCTATATCAAAAACATCAATGATGGTTTGAGATAAAGGTTATTTATTTCGTTTTGCAATTCCCTTGGTTTACCTTTATGCACCCCTCAGATAACTCATTCTCAGGATAGAAAAATCATTCCCAGCTTAGGATTGGCTCTCATTTAGAGAGTCCTATAACATTAGCATGATGATACTACCTACTTCTCTACATGATCTTCTAGTTTTAGACATTTTGCTTATTTGTAATATTAATCTTATTGCCAAAAAACCCTACATTTTATCAAATTATTTTCCTGAATGATGGTTTATTTCCTATAGTTCCCACCACTGACCTATATACTCCAATCCCTCCTCTCAACTCTACAACTGATAGTATGGTACCTAGCACCGGTCTATCAACTATGATCCCTACTGCATATCTATAATTGATAGCATGGCACCCATCACTGGCCTGTCAACTGTAATACCTACTGTGTGCTATGAAAGTGAGAGCATGGGACCCAGCTCTGGTCTTGCATCCTTAATTTCTATTGAATACTCAACAAACAATGAAATGGTATCCTCCATTGGACTGTCAATCATAATCCCTACCATGTACCCTACAAATAATAGATTGAATTTACAACAAGAATCCTTCACTTTGGAAAGAAGCTAAGTCATGATTATTAACATAGATAGTATAAGTAACAATGTTTATTTAGTTTTTTACTCCTTTCTACTCTTTTTTGTCTCCTGACAAGCACTGCATCTATTTAACCTGCATATATTATAGTGTTACATGTCTCTAGCCCAATAAGGAAGGTGCCACGAATGACATTCTACCATTTAATTTGTCCTCGGTTGTCAAAAGATACAGCAATCTTTTCCATATTTTTACTAAATTACCATATATTTCTTTCTATATGGAAATTTTTTCATATTTACTCTTACATGTTTATAAGAATATGTGTATGTGTGTGTGGTCTGCCATTATAAACTTGAATTTAAACAATTCCAGTGGTTCTGCTCAAGTACAGATACACAGATGGATATGGTACATGTGACAAATTCTTTGAATTATTTAGTGTCAATCATTCATTTTCAGTGAGAATATTCAGTAATACTGACATGAATTAATCAGTAGGGAATAATTTAATTCTGTCCCTTCAATATATAGTGAACAATGACTTCTAATTATTATTAAGTTAGTAACTTTTCCCTATCCTTAATTACCTTAGACAGTATTTTAGCATTCATTTTCCTTCTATTTTTATTTCATTTTGATGTTCATGCTAAGGCATGGAGAATAGAGAAATATCTGAAGTGATTTTATTTTACTGAAGCCATCCAAATACAGAAAATGAAAAATCCAGGATGTTCAGGCTCTAGGCTCCTTTTCCCTATTATTACAATTTCTATTTCACTAGTATTATGGAAGTGCTTGGTTTTTATTTGATATGAAGTATTAAGTCACTTATATGCATTTGAATAATGTGATAATACTTTCAATTTATATAGAATTATTTTCCCCCAGAGATTTTAGAACACTTTTCAAATGTTTTTTCATTTATCTTTACAACAGTTCATTGCTGTGAGGAACTAATCTGTATGGCTTCTATTGATTGGGGAACATAGTTTCTATTACAACAAATATTATTATGTATAGAAATAAGATAATTCTCTAACCTTTAATCAGCAGGCCTCTAGGATAGAAATCAAGTCATGTCATTCTAGTGATAAATATTATCTGGGAATACAAACATGGCTGTATATCAGAATTCTCCAGAGAAGCTCTAACAACAGAATGTATGTAATGAAGTCTTCGGAATGGCTTAGATTTTGATGGCAATGATGAATAAAGGAGAGTTGTCTAGTGTCTGTTTAGTCATCTATCCTTGTATGTATCTAGATTTGGAAGGATGTATGTATGTATGTATGTATATATGTGTGTGTGTGTGTATGCATCTGCCTACCTAACTGCATACCCATATTCCTATTACTTATCTATTGATTTTAAATCACTGGCCTTTGAGATTCTGGGATCTGGTAACTCCACAATCTCTTAACCTGATTGGCAAATGAAACCCAAGAAAAAGTTGATGGCTCAGTCCTGTGACATTTCTTAAAGGCTATAAATGTAGGTAAAAATTTCTATATTGCTGTTTTTAGAAAAAAATCTTTTTTAAGGAATGTTGGTGTATCTGTGTTTTTTAACTTATTAAATGAGGCTTACTTATGTTATTAAGAATAGCCTTTCTGCTGAATCTGCTGATGGTAAATATAGATAAATGAAAGAATGAATACCTTCCAGTCAAAACTTAGGCTTTGAGAGAAAACTGGAATATAACAATATAACTGATCACCTTGTCCAGTCAAGTTTACAAACACAAAGTACCTAGACAATTATTCTAAAACAGTACTAAGAAGGGAGATGATTCCTATATAAGAAGTAGATGTAGGTTTTATGACATAGTATATTTTATCATCAGCACACTTTCTTATTTAAAAAATATTTCATATGAAGATAAGAAAATATATTTTATGAATTTTTTATTTGTATCTTCTATGTGTTAACCCTAATTTATCCACTTTTTAGACAAACAGTTCTTGATGTTTTGCATCTGATAATGTATGTGCTCTCTCTCTCTATTCTCTCTGATTGTTACCATGAATGTAAACAATCTGAAGGCTTCAGTAACATCTTTTCATTATTCATCTACCCAGTGTCTTCTCGGCTTCCAAATGACTCTGTGGAACACCGTGTAGTAATAATTTCAGGTTCCCTCATGTTCTCACTGCATCCTTACACTGGTAATCACATATACATTGCTTTTCCTGCACCCAGAAAGGCCCTTTTTTTAGAACCATGGGCAACTGGTATCTCTGATCTCCCATATTGCAATATCTTTTTGTGCTACATTGTAGGGATGGTTAACATCAGCTGTTAGTAGGGTCAAAAATCATCAAGGGAGCAAATCTTTGAGCATGTCTCTGAGATAGGATTAACTGAGATAGAAGGACCCACCCTAAATGTGAGTGGCACTAGGTCATGAACTTAGGTCACAGTTTGATAGACAAGAAGCATGTTGAACACAAATATTCATCCTCTGCTATTTCGTTTCTGCTTTAGTGTGACAACCTGCTACCATGCTTCCACATGCACTGATGAGATCTATCCTTGAACTGTCAGCCCAAATAATTACTTCATTCCTTAAGTTGCTTTTTCTAGGAATTTTTCAGGACAGTAATAAAAGTAACTAATACACTTGTCAATGTTCTACAGCCCAGATTCCTATTCATTGAATAAATGCCTCATTACAATTGAATATTAGAGTACATTCATGTACTCACAGCATTTGGCAGGCTGAGGGAGATCGTTTTGAGTCATAAGATGAGTGAATATCACTCAGGGATTTGAACCCTTGACTTCCAGTTGGTAATGCTGTTGTGGGAAAGTGGTGCTGCCTTATTGCAGTACTTAGCTGGGGCCCAACTTTGAGAGTGTGGGCCTTTATATCACTTTCAGCTTGCTTTCTGCTTTATAAAACATGCAGTTTAAGATGTGATCTCCCTGATTCTTGCTGCCAACTTTGCCCACTATTATGAACTCCCCCCCTAAAGCCCAAATAAACTTTTCCATAAGTTACCTTGGTCATGGTGTTTATTCACAGCAGCAACAACAAAAAACAACTAATATACCAGCATACAAAATACCATTTAGAGTTTCATTTATTTCAGAAAACTGACCTCTGCAGAGAAGGTGTCCTTGATACCTTTGACTATACTAATGTTCACCTTAGTTCTGTTTTATTTGATGCTGAATGAAAAAAACTTTCAGGTATAAGGTAACATTAATAACATGAATTCATCTGAATAAAAGCTAGCAAACAGTGGTTGCTTTGTGAATTGTATTTTATTCTTCCTTTTCTGAAGATTTATTGAGAGTCAAGAAAAGGACATATAATTAAAATAGTCAAATAATAATAAAGGAAGTATATTTCAATTACTTTTGGAGAAAAATAAACTTATCCATATATAAAGATTTTCAGACTTATTGGTCTTCAGGACACCGTACCTATAACCAACGGACAGTGTTGTACAAATTCTCAATACTACTATAATTTTTGATATCAGAAGATAAGAAGGCTGAAATTAGAAGCTGTTGCCAGTGATGGTGAGAGTGTAGAAGGATGTTGTTCCTTTGGAAGACTATGGCAGGCTAAGCGTTTCTACTCATAGTCATATACCCAAAAAGAAATGCAGATATATGTTCCTTACACACAAACGTACATGGCTGCATTATTACTAATAGACGAAACAGAAACCATGTAGATATTCTGCAGAGTGGATAGATAAAATAACACACATCCGCAGAGCAGACGGAACTGTACAATGTAGCTATACAATTCAGCAGCAAATAGTAATGTGACACTGACTACCTACAACAGACAGACATAGCTACTAGTTAAAACATTACAGTAAGAGATAGTAAATAGTCAGAAAAATACTAGATTTGTGATTTTATGTGTGAAATGTTCATATAAGGCAAATTCACAGAATCTGAAAGTGGATTTCTTGACTAAAGAGATAATCCTGGGTGGGGGGACAGAGAGAAAGAAAGAGAGAGAGAGAGAGAGAGAGACAGACACACACAGAGAGAGAGAGAAAGAGAGAGTCTGCCTTTGAGATTAGAAAAATCTTCTGAAATAGACTGTGAAAATAGTTCTAGAAATCTATACACAAAATCACCGAATTACATACATATTTAAATGTGTGAATGGAATGAAATGTGAAATATATCTTAATCCTGTACTACAAACAGAGATTTAATTTTGTTGCTCTCCTCTCCTACTGACCTTGTAGAATTACCAAACATTTGACAGCTGCAAAATCAGTTTAATTTCTCTATGTTCCACACATATTCAGGATATAGCACAGGTTATGACTTTGCCACGAAAATATCACAGAGACACCATTCAAGGCACTTTCTAAGCTTGATATGCGGATGGCATCCATGATTATTGTAGATTAATTCTATTCTTTCTTCTGGTCTTAGTGTCATTCACTAAAAATGAAATGAAGGATGATCATTGTGAATTACATTTAATTTCACTCATTGCAGCTCATACATAGTTTGTAATGACTTGGGACATTTTATTGTTGTTACTTCTGTTGTTGCTTAGGATAGCTTAAAGAGAGGCCCTAATATGTACAATGGTGTGAAACTGTCCAGATGCTTTCTGTTCTCCTTGGGTAGAAAGAGTGGAATGTTGGGAATAAGGTGAGACTTGGCACATTTCTATGCAGTATGATAGAGCAGGGTAATTGGTATTAAACTTAGATATGAATATTACTTTCAGTCAAACAAACTGTGTTGAGAATAATGTCCATTTTGAGAAAAAGAAAAACAATAATGAGAAATGGTATTTGTTAATCTTATAGTTTCTCTTGCTGTAATGAAACATCACATGCATAAGCAAGTTGAGAAAGGAAAGGGTTTATTTGACTTAAATGTCCAGATTATACTCCATCATTGGAGAAAGTCAGGACAGGAACTCAAGCAGAGCTAGAACCTGAATTCAGGAGCTGATGCAGAGGCCATGGAGGTGTGCTGCTACCCATGGCTTGCTCAGCCCAGTTCCTTACAGAATCCAACATTCCTGAAATGGCACCACCCACAATGGCCTGGTCCCTCCCACATCAATCGCCAAATAAGGAAATACTCTACAGTCAGATCATGATGGAGACACTTTCTAAATTGAGTTTTCCTCTTAAATTACTAGTTTTTATCAAGGTTACATAAAATTAGCCAGCACATTTTTGTTCAGTTTTAGTAAAGTGTGATGGGAAATACAACATAGTTTTTTTCTGATCACACATGAACTCAATAGAAAATAATATGTGCAACACTATCTTGAGACATTGCAGTTATTTTTAATGTTTTTCTGTTTTATCTTAAAATATTTTTTGTGAACATTTAGCACCATTGGCACAAACTTTTGATGCTATTGCCTGTGACTTTACTGTCCAATAAAATCTGAAATAAATATTACACTTTCAGGCTAATAAGAAGCATACTACTTAGTATAGCCCTTTTAGGCTTATGAAAATTTCAGACACCAGAGATAGGTCTTATGAGATGAAAAATATCTTCAGACTATAACTAAGACAAAGGGACAAAATTCTACCTATAGGTATTGCCAAGATTTGAATGATCCTTGTTCTCTAAGTTGGTGGAGACGATATTGTACTGGATGCCAGTAGCACACACTGAAATATATTCAGAACCTCTGAGCTTCTAAAGGATTTTCTCCTAAGAAAAACATTGAATATGATATTGTACTCAATTTCCTGGAATTTGTTCTGTGGGCTTCACATGTCAGTTGTGAGAATCTAAACTACAATTAACATTTGGTGTTTGCTCAGTGTAGAGTCAAGAAGTCAATGTTTGCATGGACCTTGTCTTATTTTTTCTGGGTAGATTCCTATGAATGAATACTAGTGTTTTATAACATTTTGGCAAGCTCTATTTGAAAACTTTGAAAAGTACCTCAATGCTGCATTACTATGAAAACTGTGTTTTTAGATAAGGGATTTGAACTCACCATTCTCTACGCAAGTTCTTATCATATAGGCTTCATGGAATTCTGTCTTGAAAACCTATGTTGACATCTGATTATTTCTTCTCCGATTCAGGAGATCTCCTGAATTTCATTCATAGAAGTGAAGTAATTTTCTAAGGCTGCATTTTGTTATTTCCATTTTGATGTGCTTCAAAAGGTTAGTGAAATTGTGAAAGATGTCTTAGCAAGAAAAGGTACTTGCCTCCAACGTGAAAACCTAAGTTCAATCCTCTGAACATACTCAGGTGAGAAAAAAACTCCTGTAAGTTGTCCTCTAACCACACACACACACACACACACACACACACACACACACACACGTACATCAGCTATGTTGATGTGCTCTGGTAATTCTGGCAGTTGTGAGTTAGTGGTTAGAGAATTAGAAATTCAAAGCCAGTCTTGGCTATATCACAAAAGTCAATGTGGAATATATTAGACCTTAGCTCAAAGACCAAACTAAAAGAAAATTTTAGTTCTACATAAGTATATATAAATAGATCCTGTGTTTAGTTAAGCTTATCAAATTTCTGATATTATTTTAATTTATAAAGACTTTTCATAACCCTTGAAATATAAAATCATATAAATGTGCTTTTCTTACTGGGCTTTACAGTGGAAGAGCCTGGCTGTCCTTACTTCCAAATGTTGGTGAGATGTTCCTTACCTCTGAATGTTGCTCTGTGTTCAAAATGTTACTAGTTCCTTTGCTTTGCTAAAAGCAACAATAAATATGCTAAGAATTCCCAGAGGAAATTAGGAGATTAAGCCCTAAGCACTTAGGAGCATGATTATGGTTTTGACGAATTTTCTTACAACATATGTTCAGATATTTTATATTTCATAATTTCTTTATATAAAGTCCCTATGCTTCACCATGCCCATCAGCTTTGCTTCCCTGCCCCATAACATAAAACTTAATGCTATTAAATTCTATGCTTTTTTAATCCAAATATAGATTGTAGACAATATAAATGAGGCCAGAACTGTGGATATTTTAATGAAGCTCTCTCTGTCTACCAAATTTCTAGACAGTAAAACAACCTGTATAAAAAATGACCTTGAACATACAGAAAGAGAAAACCATCCACAAGGGCATTTACCATCACACACTGATGTGATGAGTAGAAGTGATTGTTCTCATGTGAGAAGAGAAGTGATTGTTCTCATATGAGACCTTCTGTAGTTATCTATCAATGTCAGGTGTCTTCTTAGTGAATTAAAAACATATATGTCCTTTCTACTCCAGCCTGTTTCCTGCTTACCTCTTCACTTTGCACCTAATTAGAACTCTTTTAAAGTTATTTCATAAACTTAAAGAGCAAAGGTATTCAAACTTAATACATTTTGTATTGGAAAGTGCAAAGTCCATTCATCTCTCATTAACACACACAGAGAAAGAGGGAGGGGAGGGAGCATAATAACATTTTAGGTTTTAAGAAGAAACCATACTACTTTATGCTATATATTTTCAGTTTTGCAGATTAAAGTACTCATAGTTACCATCCTCTTATGATCTACCCAAGCCATTCCCTATATAAGCCTTAGACTCTATAGGATAGAATGTTTATTAAAACATTTAGCAAATGTTCCTTGCTTAATATTGTT
>LOJH01026505.1:425-18374 GCA_001685095.1 Ellobius talpinus
TGTGTGTGTGTGTGTGTGTGTGTGTGTGTGTGTGTGTGCCAGGAATAATCAATCTAAATCTAAAGACTCTCATTGCTATTAAGTATAAAGTAATTTTTCACCTGTGTTCCCCATTACATGACTTAAAGGCAAATAATGCAGAATATAACATGCTCAAATATAAAACTTATAAGCTAGCATGCCAAAAGAACTAGTAAAGATATTTAAAAAGAAAACTTAAGGGCTGGAGAGATGGCCAAGCGCCTAAGAGCACTGATTGTTCTTCCAAGCAACCTGGGTTCAATTCCCAACACTCACATGGTACCTCACAAGTATCTCTAATTCCAGTTGTAGGGGACTCAATGACCTCTTCTTGCCTCTACACATGGAACACAGACATGACCACGCATTCAGAGAAAACATCCATACACATAAAATTAATTAATAATTTGTTTAAAAGTGAGAAATGGAGCTTAGGGGGCTGTAGAGATGGCC
Source organism: Ellobius talpinus (assembly GCA_001685095.1). Classification (NCBI taxonomy): domain Eukaryota; kingdom Metazoa; phylum Chordata; class Mammalia; order Rodentia; family Cricetidae; genus Ellobius; species Ellobius talpinus. Next base: position 900 of record LOJH01026505.1, read on the forward strand.
TGGCAATTTACCAGTACCAGCTGCTTGCTCTTCTGGAAAACTCAGGTTCAGTCCTAGCGCCCACACAGAGACTCCAGTCTTAAGGAGCCTACACTGTCTTCTGGCTTCTCCCAGCACCAATCATGAACATGGTATATTGATATCCCATGAAGGCAAAATACCCACCAACAGAATAAAATAATAATTTTTAATTTTGTTTAAATAAATAAGACTTAGTAAGCAATTAAGGGGTTGGTATTGGACTAGACACAAATTTTGACTAAAATATATTTCTCACTCATATGACTAAGGATGAAAGACTAGAATACCATCCAGGTTAGAACCTGAAGTAAAGAAGGAAACGGAAAATGCCATGCCAGCTGGTCCTGAGGAATAGGTGGGGTTCGTGGAGAAGGGTCTGTGTGGAAGTGCAGAGTGGACAGACGAGTCAGAGGAATGTTAGCTTCACAGCGGACTCGAGAGGAGGAGGAAGAACAAACCACTCACAAGGCGTTCTGGCTATCTCTAGAGGCACAACTGTTGTGGTCCTGGCTGTGAGGCTGTGGGGTTGGCTAACGGGAGACGAGCATCAAGGAGCCTGGTGGGGTGATGGCAGCAAGAGAAACAAAGGTGTGTGTCTGAATAAAACCCAGAACTTTACACTTCTATGGTCAGGCTTTATCCTATGTAGATTATCTCTCCAGAGAGTATATTTAACATTTTTAAATCTCATAGAAGGAAAGCATAAACCATAAATGAAAATCACAGCATCATTCATTTTGGACTACTTTTCCAATTGTGGCCTCTTGATTCTTCCCCAACCCACTTTTATTTTATCTTATTTTAAAGATTTGGTTTGATTTTTATGTGTTTGAGTGTTTGCCTGCATGCATGTCTATGTATTGCCCGCATTCCTGATGCTCAATGAGGCCAGAAGATGGCCTCAAACTCCCTGGAACTAGAGTTAAGGATTGTGAGCCACCATGTGGGTGCTGGGAACTGAACCCAGGTCCTCTGCAAAAGCAACAAATGTTCTTAACCACTGAGCCATTTCTTCGAGCCCCTACTATCCCATTTTTAAACTTCCTTCTCAACCTAAATTTCATACTAGTTAAGCTGTTGACTTAGAGATAGACAGCCTCTGTCTAATCTAATCTAATCTAATCTAATCTAATCTAATCTAACTGCTACCTGTGAGCAGGTGGTGATGTCATGGGTTCAGTTTGGACTCCCCCTCCAGACTCAGTCGTTCTCAGCTGCCAACAATTTTCTGACCTTAGGGTGACACTTAATGCCCTGTGCCTGAGAAATGGACGTCTCAAGACTTACAAGTTTGTTATAAGTTAAAAATCAGTTAATATGTAGAGTCCTCGGGGTGGTGCCTATGATGGATACACGTTCAGTAAACAGAGATCTTGAGCACTATCGCTTTGTGTGTAGGGAAAGACCCAGGGTAACTACAATTATTTTTACCAAAGTCAGATAGCTAGCCGGTAAGAAAGGCCGTATCCAGATGACCCGTGCCCTGTCAAGGCCAGTGTTATCTCTGAAAGAGCCGTGTGGCCAATAGGTCCCTCTGCACACACACTTTCTAGAACCCGAGAGGCTGCTGGCCCATAGATGGGTCCCAAGGAAGACACTGGTGCAGTGTTGAACTCGGGCGCCTGTCCTCACACCCAAGTTCATGCACACGCTTTCTACAGGGAGAAAGTGTGGTGTGGGGGGAAGCTACGGATGTATCTGACTGACCGTGCCAGGGGAGACCCAACGTCTCCTCGGCTGTATCAAATACTACTGTATCTCTCCTCCTCAAACCGGCCTGTTTTGTCCTACTTGTGAAATAAACAACTAAAGGAAGGACACATGGCCACGGAAATGTGCCGAAAGAAAACAGAAGTGAAGTGGGTGACAAGATAGTGTGTGTGTGGACCGACCACACACCTTCTCCCTGGTGTGTGGTCTCACAGAAGAGTCGTGTTCCCAATCAGCTGGCTGCTGTCCTGGTAGGGCAAGGATCATACGAGCCACTCTTTCCTGAGTATCTATTACATGTGCGTAGATGAGAAATACGGGGCTGGTCTTCAGCAGTTTTTCTCCCCGTTGGTATTTGAAGGAGGCAAGGGACGGCATCAGATGAGCGGAAACGGCAGTGGCCAGCTCCCTCTGGCTCACGGTTCTCAGGCAAGCCTCGGATGCTGGGGCTCATGTGTTACAACTCTTGCATTGGCTTCAAAGTTTGGATTCCTCAGCCTTTGAGAGCAGCCAAGAATACAGCTCCCAGCCCTGGGGTGTCTTTAGACCCTTGGCCTTTGGAACTGAGGTGCTCTTACCAATGTCAGTGTCACAGCTATTGCCACCAATACCTCTCTGTGCAGCTCTCAGACCTCTGCCTCTCCCACGGGAAGGCCTGTGGTTCCCTGTGATTCCTTACTTCTGAGAGTCAGCCACACCTTGATGCCCCAGTGACTCAATTTGCCAGCCACTCTACCGAGAGAGCTGGATGGACCTAAAGAACTGGAAACGCAGAGTCTGTGTCAGTTATAGCACACCTTTCGTGCTCACAGAGGCTGTTTCTACACCAGACCTAACACTGTCCCATGTGCACCAGCACAGCAATCCCCCTGCCAGCTGCCCAGCGGACATTCCCTGACTTGGATAAGCGGGTTTACAGAGAAAGTTCCACTTACACTGCTTCTAGCAGTCAGTCAGCACTGCACCCCCAAAGCCAGAGCAAGTGTTGAGACCTTAGTGGAGCTTCCACAGAGCATCCCTTGGGCATTCCCAGCAGCTGGTGTTGGTGTAAGAGTGCTTCTATTGACTGCTTGACTCACAGTTCTTTTGCCAAAGGCAGCCAGGGCAGGAGCAGAGATTCCAACAGCTGGGGGCAGGGGGAACTGTCCAATCCACACTTCCTGGCTCCTTCATAGGAAAATAAATGTTAGAAGTGCTTACAGTAGGAGCTTCTCATTGACACTGATAGTGATTTTAAATTATTTTAATGGTGCCCTAACAATGATTGACACTTGATCAGTGCCCCCAGGAAAAGGAAAGTCCCATTTCCTTCGTCTCAGCCACAGACAGCATGGCTTGATAAATTTGGTCAAAACCTTCTGCATTATCAAGGAGCAAATGACAGGAATACCATGATAAAGACATTAAGAGTATGCGCAAGGGGCTGGAGAGATGGCACAGTGGATGAGCACATTTAATATGCAAGCATCAGGGCCTGAGTTTGACTCCGAAAGCCTATGTATATGCAGCCCATGTGCCTGTCGCTCCAGAGCTGTGAAAGCAGGATGAGGGGATCACTGGGGCTCGCTGGCCAGCAGTCTAGTTCCATTTCAAAGGGAGAGCCTTTCCCCAAGGAATAAAGCAGGACCATATGTCCTTCTTGCACCTCTGCCACATGCACAGACGTGTGACATGCACACACACATGCATATACACCACATTCACACACAAAAATATTCTCTCTCAAACAAGAGAGAGAGAGAGAGAGAAAATTATAAACAGGATTATAAAGGCAAAAAAAATCCAGAGCTTGGGGTTGGAGAGATGGCTCAGAGGTTAAGAGCACTGGCTATTGTTCTAGAGGGCCTGAGTTCAATTCCCAGCAACCACATGGTGGCTCACAACCACCTATAATGAGATCCAGTGCCCTATTCTGATGTGCAGGCACACATGCAGGCAGAGTACTTATACATAATAAATAAGTAAATCTTTAAAAATTTTTTCAGAACTTATTAAATTTAAATTATTACTTTTGCATGCTTCCTGAGGAAGAGTTAATATATATTAAGGAATGTACTCAAAAGAAAAAATAGAAAGTGTTTCTTTTTGAATTATTATTTATTCAGTGTGTGTGTGTGTGTAAGTTTATGTGCACCACACATGCAGGAGCCTGTGGAGGCCAGAAGAAGGCATTGTATCACCTGGAAATGGAGTTACAGGCAATAGTAGCACCATATGGGTGCTGGGAACCTAATCTGGGTCCTCTGCAAGAGAAGTAAGCACTCTTAACTGCTGAGCAAGCCGTCTCTTCAGCACCAGAAATTGTTTCTTTTAAAAATCTATTTTAAAAATCTATTACTGTTATGTGCTTAGTTTCAGGAAGTGGGCTACAGAACCCAGATCTTAAATTTTTTGTCTGAATCTGCTTGATTTAGCCCAATTTCACTGGTTATCATAGTGATATCACTAGACATAGTGATAATGGACATACATGTCTTATTCATGACCTTAAGGGGAAAGCATTCAGTAACCCAGTGCCTAAAGAAGAGGAATTTGCCTGAATCAATCGTTGGTGTAGAATTTCTAGAACAGAGCCACCATTCCATTGTAAGGGAATGTTTCATTCATCTGGTCATTCCAACGATGGGCATTTGGATTGCTTCCACTTTGGATTATTATGGTAATGTCACTATGAACATTTGTACACAAGGATTTTTTATGTGGCATGTACTTAATTCACCTGTTTTGAATGGGTACCTGCGTGTAGAACTGCTGGGCTGGATGGCAACTCTGTATGAACTTTCGGTTAAACTGTAAGATACTTTCTCAAAGCCAGTGCTCAAGCTGAGAGAGACACTTTAGCCACCCCAGCTGGGCCACACTGTACCTCAGGCAGGAAAACAGGATCTGAAGGGGACAGAGAGAAGTGCTCCTGAGGTGTGGCAGAAATGCTCGTGTCTGGACCTGTCTTCTCACTTGGTGCCTTAGGGCTGTAGAACCCAGCCTTCTGCAGAGTACAGTGCTTCCAGGCATAGGCTTGTGATCCTGGACAAAGTACTTCGATTTTCTATGTCTCAGCCTCCCAATTAATAAAATGGGTAGTGGATCCAGGCATAGTGGCACAGGCCTTTAAACCCTGCACTCAAGAGGCAGAGGTGGGCAGATCTTTTAATTTCAAGATTAGTCCAATCTACAAAGTAAGTTCCAGGCCAGCCAGAGCTACACAGTGAGACCCTGCCTCAAAAAACAAAAACAAACAAAAAACTATGATAGGGGTGTTCATGCTATTTTGGGGATTAAATAGCCCGAAGCACTAAGGATCTTGCCTCAAAGGCAGTAAAATGAATTTAAACACTTAAATAACTCATGTGTATTAGCAATTATTACAGTTGCTTTTTGTGTAAGGGCCCTGTGACCCCTAAGACCTTAGATAAACTCAAGAATATGCCATGACTGACTGTCAACAGTGGTGGCCAGGGCTCCAGCTGCACTCTTTCTGTTTCTATTTTGGCAGCAAGACATCTCCACAGACTCAAAACCATAGGGAAAGAAAGTTCAGACAACAAAAGTCTTGGTGTTTCTCCTCTCCCTCCGCACACCCGACTGAGAGTTGCCAGGAAAGTCATGGTTCCACAAGGTCATGCTGCTTCTGCAGAGGTTTTCAATTAACTGTGGTCGGGGGAGATACATTCCTCCCCATCTTCAAAAAAGTGCTTCCTACACCACTTACATTTGTATGGTCAATAAAGCCATGGCTTACGAGAGCTAGCACGGACACATGCAAGCACTCTAAGCAAAACTGGAGAAAGACCTCCTCTTCCATTCAGGTTTCTTCCTTATGAAACATTCACAGTACACACACAACCAACATAGCCACACGTGGCAGTTCATGGCTCCCATTCATTCATCTCTGTTCATCTTCAGGTCCTGAAGCACCTGCGGCACCTAAACTTTACCAACAACATGGGGGAGCAGGTGACATTCGATGAGTGTGGTGACCTGGTGGGGAACTATTCCATCATCAACTGGCACCTCTCCCCAGAGGACGGCTCCATCGTGTTCAAGGAAGTTGGGCATTACAATGCGTACACCAAGAAGGGAGAGAGACTCTTCATCAATGAGGAGAAGATCTTGTGGAGTGGGTTCTCCAGGGAGGTATGAGCAGAGCATGCCACAGCCACCACAGACAGGGAACTGCTAGCTTGGGGGCGTGGCTGGGATTCATCACAGGCTTCTAGGATAATGTCTTTTTTCTATGCTCCCCAGCTCTGAGTGTCCAGGGGTCCCATGAACTGCAAGAGTGTCTAGTGATGAGAGGGGGCCTGGGAACCCATGCTTTAATACTCACCCCTCTTTTAATTTCCCTGCTAGTCATTAAGTTTCCCAGGCTAAAACTTCCCCCAACCAGAGCAAAATATTTAAACATCTCTCCAGTCAATGGCTCTCAAGGGGCATTGAGGAAGACATCTGACCTACCTTATGGAGGGGGTTTGAATTTGAGATTGAAGCGACTTCCTTATAGATTGTCAAAATGATCAGGAAGAATTAATGGCCTTCAACACTTGGGGTTCAGGGATGCTAAATGTCCAGCATGCATGAGATGGCCTTTTATGGCATTTTCCTCCTAGCCCAATTTCTATTAAACGTGAAGAGATGTGAGCCCAAAATAGAGCTCTATGGTTTAGAATGGGGACATTCAAATAGCTCCAGGCTGACCCACACATCAGAAAGGTTATTCATTCTATGACCAAGAGAAAGATGCTTATGACTCTGGTCAAGGTGTCCTGCCCCATGTCTCATACGAAAGCCTGATTAATAACCAGAAGCCTGTCCACTGTGAAGATGCTCCTTAAGAGAACACACGCTGAGACGGTGACCATTCTGGGTGGCTGTGTGCTAATGTCCTGGTTAGTTTTCTGTCAACTTGACATAGCTAGGATCATCTGGGGGAAAAGGACACCTCAATTGAAAAGAAAAATGGTTCTTCCAGATTCACTTCTGGGGAAATCCATGAAGGGTTTTATTGATTAATGATTGCTGTGGGAATGCCCAGCCCAGGGTGGCTGTTGCCTGAGTTGCATACAAGAGCAGTGGGAGCAAGCCATGGGGAGCAAGCCAGTGAGCAGCTTTTCTCTGTGGCCTCTGCTTCAGTTCCTGCCTCCAGTTCCGGTCCTGGCTTTCGGTGATGATGAACTGAAACCTGAAAGCGGAATAAACCATTTCCTCCCCAAGTTGTTTTTGGTCATGGTGTTTAGCAACAAAAACATTAACTGGGCTGCTAAAATGTAGCAAGATATAGAACCCCAGCCCCTCTGCAAAAGCAAACTCAGGACCAGGCATCCTCTTTAGCTCCCTGGGGAGTCTAGCCTAGATCCACTGCATTGCTCTTTGCATTGGCTTTCTGTTATGATCTTTGAGCTTCCTGAGCCACTTTTCATTAAGTAAACAAAGAGTCAACTTGTTCTCATTGTCGAATTGCTATGATTTTTCTGTTTCTCAGAATGTGAGATGGCTTTACCATCAGGAGGTCTCATATGACAGTTAATCCCACCTGGGGCAAATTCTCCTCTCAGTTATGAGATGTGGTCCTGACCTTTCCCTGATGAAAGTTTTTGGGATTCCATGAGTTAAAGTCTTATGCCCACTAATTTGTCTACATTTAAAATGACCAGAACCCAAACTGACTGGCTACCCCACCATCTTGTACCTCTATTGCATTATCAGGTTATCATTTGCCCTACTAATGGCTCCTTGCAATTATCTGTCATTGGTACATATCTCATCTCTCCTCCTGCTTAGAGCTATCCCTGTACACTTCCTTGTAAACCTAATGTCCTCTATCAGGCTATGGGCATGACAGACTTCATCATTAGTAAATGTGTAACCCAGGTAATCATTATAAATGCAGTCATTTGTGCTCCTAACTTCTTGACAGTATTATAAATTAAATTTCAATTTTCTGTAGAACTATGATCTGTGAGCGAGCACACAGTAGGAACCCAACAAATCTCAGAGTCTAAATGACACTTTTCTGAGAATTTTGTTAAAGTGACAATAAAAATACCACATATGTTTAATTATAAATTACATATTAATTTCTTTACAAATTTCATAAAGTTGCTACTGAGATCAACTGAGACCCAGGACTTTACTTGTGTGTTTGAAGCAACCCACCAAATATGTCCACATTTGGCCTGACCACCTTTTGCTTTTACCCTCTCTCCATCTAGAATGACCCAGGGTTAGCCTCACTGATCCTTACATACCCAGACTCCTCACTATGCACGTGAGTTGTAGGACTGACTCTTGACACACACACCCCCAGCTGCAAACCTCTCCCTTCTGTGCTCTCTGACTGCAGGTGCCCTTCTCCAACTGCAGCCGGGACTGTCTGGCAGGGACCAGGAAGGGGATCATTGAGGGGGAGCCCACCTGCTGCTTTGAGTGTGTGGAGTGTCCTGATGGGGAGTACAGCGATGAGACAGGTAAAGGCCCTTACAGATCCTGTGCTGGACTTGGGCTGCCCTCAAGGCAAAGCCAGTGACCTGGGCGGAGCCAGTGCTAGAACCATTCTCCCTCCGAGGAGAGCATGCCTAAGCACTGCACTCCACTGGGCATGAGACGGAAGAAGAAAGGAATGTCGGGTATCATTCCACATGTTTACAAACATTCCTGTCACACACCTCTCTCTCCCTCCAACAGGGTGTCCCTTTTCTTACAGTTCTATGGCCCTAAGTGGGCACAGTGCTAACCGCTCCAGGGTTAACAGGCTGTGACAGATTGTCTGCTGGGTGCCTGGTGTGTTTGCAGTCTCTCTGATGTTCTTCCTGGGTCTCAAGTTCTCCATTCATTCATTCATTTATCCATCCATTCATTTATTTATTTACTATTTTGTGTGTGTGAATGTGCACTGAGTACAAGCCTGGTGGCTGAGGGCGTCAGAAGAGAGGATCAGATCTCCTAGAACCGGAGTTACAGATGGTTTTGAGCTGCCATGTCAGTTTCTGGACTCCAACATGGGTCCTCTGTAAGAGCAGCAAGTGCTCTTAACCACGGAGTCATCTCTCCAACTCAGTCTCAAGTTCTTCTAAAGCAGAATCACAATCAAACCCCTTACGGAGCTCTGGTAATTAAACAAATTAATATATAAATTCTAAACATATGCCTCTTAAATAAAACTTTGACTAGCATATTGGAAGGATGAGGTAAATATTGACTATAAGTCTTGATCTTTCCACCTTACCATGATAATGGGCCTATTTTTCCCTCCGTCTTAGAAATGAGGAAACGGGTTGGAGAATTAAGGAGCCTGATCAAAATTACACTGCTAGTAAATGACATGGCCAGGATCCCACCCTGATCTCTAACTGAAAAAAATCCATGCTCTCTTCCCTGCTCCAAACTGTACACTGCCCAGCAGGCAGTGACAACTTAGTAAATAGTCATTATCTAAGCCAGCGTTTCTCAACCTGTGGGTGACGATCACTATGGGCTTGAATGGCCTTTTCACAAGGGTTGAGTATCAGATATTTACATTAAGATTCATAACCATAGCAAAATTACAGTTAGGAAGTAGCAATAAAAATAATTTTAAAGGTTGGGGTCACCACAACATGGGGAGCTGTATCAAAGGGTCACAGCATTGGGAAGGCTGAGAACCACTGATGAAGATAAATATGTGGCCTCCCTCACTAGAAAAGTTAAGAACAGAGATGGCTGGCCACATACAAGGGACAGCTATTCTGGCATGGCAACAAAGCCAGTCACATATCCCAGATAAACCAGGCTGTGCTGGAGACAGCAGCAATGTTAGCACACTTCACTACTGTAACCAGGCTACTATCTGTTTGCATCCCACAACTCCATCCTGAAAACCCTCACGCATGAACAATTCAATTTTTAAAAAAAAAATCCTAAATTGGGGGTGGTGAGACAGCTCAGCGATGAAGACCACTGGCTGCTCTTCCAGAAGACTCGGGTTCAATTGCCAGCACCCACACCACAGCAGCTCACAACTGTCTGTAACTTCAGTTCCAGGGCAGCTCACAACTGTCTGTAACTCCAGGTCCAGGGGATCTGACACCTTCATACAGACATACATGCAAGCAAAACACCAATGCACATAAAAATTAAGAACAAATAAATCATAAAAAATAAAAGCCCCATATTTTTTAAAAAAAATCATAAGTCAGACAAAACCTGAAGCTGAGTTGATGTGTCATGTTTGACTGCTAGGGTGCAAGGTAGTGTCTGCTATAAACTATTACAGTGTTTAAAAAAAATGGGCCACCCGCAATTGTTGGAGAGGGGAACAGTAGAACCTGTGAAGATGTTTATTCTTAGTAGATGTCAAAAGAATCATCAGTAAGTAAAATATGAGGTGACCACATCCTCTCTCCACATGCACACTTACATTGCCTGTGCCACACGGTAATTGAATCTGCCTGCACTGGTTCATTTTACAGATGCGAGCGCCTGTGACAAGTGCCCGGATGACTTCTGGTCCAATGAGAACCACACTTCCTGCATTGCCAAGGAGATTGAGTTTCTGGCGTGGACTGAGCCCTTTGGAATCGCTCTCACTCTTTTTGCAGTGCTGGGCATCTTCCTGACCGCCTTTGTGCTGGGCGTCTTCATCAAGTTCCGAAACACGCCCATCGTCAAGGCCACCAACCGTGAGCTGTCCTACCTCTTGCTCTTCTCGCTGCTCTGCTGCTTCTCCAGCTCCCTGTTCTTCATCGGGGAGCCCCAGGACTGGACGTGCCGCCTGCGCCAGCCCGCCTTTGGCATCAGCTTCGTGCTCTGCATCTCGTGCATCTTGGTGAAGACCAACCGCGTCCTCCTGGTCTTTGAGGCCAAAATACCCACCAGCTTCCACCGGAAGTGGTGGGGGCTCAACCTGCAGTTCCTGCTAGTTTTCCTCTGCACCTTCATGCAGATTGTCATCTGCGTGATCTGGCTCTACACGGCGCCCCCCTCCAGCTACCGCAACCATGAGCTGGAGGACGAAATTATCTTTATCACATGCCACGAGGGCTCACTCATGGCCCTCGGCTCCCTCATCGGCTACACCTGCCTGCTGGCTGCCATCTGCTTTTTCTTCGCCTTCAAGTCCCGGAAGCTGCCAGAGAATTTCAACGAAGCCAAGTTCATTACCTTCAGCATGCTCATCTTCTTCATTGTCTGGATCTCCTTCATTCCCGCCTACGCCAGCACCTACGGCAAGTTTGTCTCCGCCGTGGAGGTGATCGCCATCCTGGCAGCCAGCTTTGGCTTGCTGGCCTGCATCTTCTTCAACAAGGTCTACATCATCCTCTTCAAGCCTTCCCGGAACACCATCGAGGAGGTGCGCTGCAGCACCGCGGCGCATGCTTTCAAAGTGGCAGCCCGTGCCACTCTACGTCGCAGCAACGTCTCCAGGAAGCGGTCCAGCAGCCTAGGAGGCTCCACCGGTTCCATTCCCTCCTCCATCAGTAGCAAAAGCAACAGTGAAGACCCGTTCCCACAGCCGGAGAGGCAGAAGCAACAGCAGAGGTTGGCCCTGACCCAGCAAGAACAGCAGCAGCAGCAGCAGCCGCTGACTCTACAGACACAGCAGCAGCCACAGCAGCCGAGATGCAAACAGAAGGTCATCTTCGGCAGTGGCACAGTCACCTTCTCTCTGAGCTTTGACGAGCCTCAAAAGAGCGCTATGGCCCACAGAAACTCCACGTGGCACAACTCCCTGGAGGCCCAGAAGAGCAATGACACCTTGAGCAGACACCAGGCTCTGCTCCCACTGCAGTGTGCAGACACGGACTCAGAAATGACTATGCAGGAAAAGGGTCTGCAAGGGCGCATGGTGGGGGACCACCAGCCGGAAATGGAAAGTACAGAAGAAATGTCCCCAGCACTGGTCATGTCCACGTCTCGGAGCTTTGTCATTAGCGGTGGAGGTAGTTCCGTCACGGAAAACATACTGCACTCCTAATGGAGGGAAAGATTGACTGTCGAGCTGACAGCTTTTCTTAGAGGCCCAGGAATAAGAACGAGTCTTTCCTTTCCTCCCAGGAAGCCAGAATGATAGGTACATCAAATACCTGTACTCGGGATGCACTGCTTTGAATGAAATAAGCTGACCAATGTGCTCTTTAAAGTTAAAAGAAGAGACATGTTTCGGAGTTTGTTTTCCAGAGCTCAGTATCACACCGGACTTTATTGAGGTCTCTTCTTTGCTCTATCCACCAGCAGCTCAGGTGAAAGCAAGGCTCTAAGCTACCCACCTGCTCCCTCCTTTAAGAATGCATACATAGATCCAGAAATGCCTGCCCTGAGATTTCATGGACAGCATGGTCTGAATCACAGTCCAGAGACAGACCAACGGGACATCAGATCTGTCACTACCAGAGTTGAGTCTGAAAGCCAGACAGTCATGGGGGCTGTCTAACGCATTGACAGTAGACGGGACTTTACATGTTCCAGACATCAGGGGTGTGTGTCCTCTCTTATTTATGGAGACCTTAAGAAGTGTGGTCTTTTTATCCTCCCTGCCGCTGCTATCATGTGGCATCTATCGAGCCTGCGCCCTTCCTGTGGCACCATGTCGGGGTGCGTCCAGAACCTGATGGCAATGCCATGCTTAGATCTCAAGATCGTAAGCTCACCTCTAAGCCCTGGGAAAGGACTGACTAATCCAATGAGCTGTCTCTGTAATTAGTATTGCTGTGCATAGCTTGACCCTTAAGAAAACGCTCTGTTGCTGAAGTCTCGCAGTCTGGAGTCTCCAAGGCAGTATTATCGAGTTCTGTTGTTCTTTCCCATCCCTGCACCCTCACTCAGGGGAGCAGAGCACATGTGGTCCCTCTCAAGACCCCATGGTTCCTGAAACTCCCCTCCAACCCTGCCCTAGAGGCTTTGCCAAGCCAGATCCAGACCTGGCTCTGTGGAGAATAAGCTCCCAGGGGCAAGGCTCCCAGGGAAGGCCATGGTTCCCTCAGCAGTGAAATTAAAGGTGCTCACAGGTCACCTAACTACTAGGAACTCAAATTTGGGGCCACAGTGATCAAGGTTCAGGCTCGGGCTTGGTCACTGGCAGGATGAGTGGTGGTAGGCAAGGAACCACAGCCTCTGTAAGCTTCTTTGAGTCTACAGTAAGGTGTTACAGTTCTCTTCCAAGGATCTCTCACATGGGGTAAGTGAGAGCATGTGGCAACATATTTTAGCATGGCGCTGACACCTAATAAGCCCTTAGTGTTAGTAAGTATGATTAGCGGTATAGTAGCTACTAGTTTCCATTGGCTTAGACTATGCTGTAGTTTGGACTGTGACCCTCAAGGTCCTCATATTAGAAGATTGGTCCCTTGGGTGGCCCTCTTGGAAGGTCATGGTGTCTTAAGGAGGTGGGGCTTAGTAGGACATTGTTCAAGATGTCTTTGAAGGGAGTTATGGGACTCTGGCCCCATTCTCTGTCTCTTATTTCCTGGTCATAAAATGAAGAGCTCCTCTGACATAAGCCCATTGTTGCCATCTAGCACCCACCAGGGACCCTAAACAATGGTCCACATGAGCAGGGACCAGAACCTCCAAAACACAGCACCAAGATTAACTTTTTTTCCTCCCTAGTTGTCTGACTTATTTTATTATGCTGAGAGAGAGCTAACTAATACAGAATTTAAAGAAAACTCTTATTAAGCATTCAAATGTTACTGCCTAATCCACTGATCACAATAGCTTGATTCAGAATAAGTCCAGAATTTCTGAGACCCAGATCAAGGTGTCATCAGGAGCCATGTCCTATTAGCACCCCCAAAAACCCGGTGTTCTGCCTCTGTGGTAAGAGTACCACTTTAGCACCATTGTTGATGGATGGTTTCTCAGACAGATCCCACTGAGCTATGCTGACCCCAAGACCGAGCCATAGAATGTAAATCTGTCAGTGGCCTAAATTTACAGTTTGTGGTGGGTCCTCCCCGACCACTTCCTCCCGAGGGTTTTTAGGGTAACAGTTGGCATTTTGATCATGAAGGGTATTGATGGCACAGTAGAGAGAGAGTGGCCTGGTCACAGAACACAAAGCTGCCCTGGTGAGATACCAACACTGCAGCCAGAAAGGGCACAGCCTGGCAGAACCCACTGTCATCTGCTGTCACCTCTGAGCAAAGCGCTGTGCCGAGCCAGGGTTCGTTTTTAACATTTCACCTGGCCCTAGAATAAATAAACAAACAAGCAAAATAGCAGCCCAAAGTTGAGTGGCTTTTCAAGAACTGTGGGGAAAGAAACTGTCACACTTTCATCCTTCCTGTCCTGATTACAGCGCACACCGTCCCTTCTTCCTCAAGTGCTCTCCTCATCCCGTGAGGAGACGCTGAGGCTCATCAAGGAAAACACGCAACTGGCTGTTGCAATGTGTTAACTATGACAGGGACTTGCAAATCAAGGAACATTCTAGGAACACCCTCATCAGAAAGGAAGACGGGACCACCACACCAGGCACAACTCTGCATTCAATCACAGGGATAAGAGAGGAATTTCGTTATGTCTCTATAGCAACTGACTTTTTATCTCAAATTCCTACTCTGGCAGCAACCGAAACTATAGTTAAGTTGAATTGGGGTGTTTCTGAGGAATTTCAGAGTTTTCTCATTTGAATTAGATTTTTAAGTATCAGCTCAAAAATGTGGTGTGTCCCCCCTTCCTCTTTCCAGGCAAGTTGTAACATGATGGGGTGAGTCTTCAGTCATGGACATCTCTTAGCACCTCTGAAGCCACCTTGCATAGCTGTCAGTAATTGTGTCTCTGTGCTGGCTTCCTCTTGTGTATCTGTGGCAGTCCATTTTCTGTTGCTGTAACAGAATAGCCAAGCAAGCTAACTTTATAGAGAAAAGAGGTTTACTTAACTCATAGCTCTGCTGGTTCGTGGGCCAAGACCATATGACCGTCATTGGTCACCACAATGGCAAGAAAGCACTGAAAGGAAGGGATTACGCATCAAAATAGAATCCAGCGGGTGATTCAGGGGTCAGCTTTACTCATGACAACCCACTCTTGAGACTCCAGGGTCTCCTGAAAAAGTACCTTAACTCCTCAAAAAGCAGATCCCCCAGGGACCTAAAGTCCTCCCACAAGGCTCCACCTCTCAGCACCAGCACATCAGGGGTCAGGCCCCCAACAATAGACCCCTTGGAAACCATATCCAAACCACGAAAGTATCGTATCCCCAAGCCCTTCCCCAACCATGGGATCCGTGGTTGTTTCCATGGATAATCACTGTCTCAACTGACTGATCCCTCCTAGGCCTGCAAGCTCCCTCAGCTCCCTCCAGGTCCATCCTAGGAGCCAGGAGACTATGAATCCTCCATGTGGTGACCCCTTGACTGCTGCCCAAATGTGTCAATACAGAGACTCTATGTTAACAAGCCTATAGAGCAGACACGAATAAGGAACGGGCTAAAATATTGACAAGCCCGTGCAGACCTTTGTGCTAGACAGAATAACATTCAGCCAAGATGCCACAATTACAACAGAGCATGTGGTTGCATCAAAGCCACAGTGATCTAAGTTGCTGATTGAATTAAGATTCCTTCAAGTCAATCCTGAGGTTGGAGCCTACAGAACGCTCGTGACAGGTGGCACAGCAGGAGGAAGGCTGCAGACCATCCACCCCTCACTTTGTGTGTGGAAGGAAGTGAGAGACAACAGGGTGTGGGTTGTTTCTGGAAGCTGGCAGAGTAAGAGTCCCGATTCTCCCTAGAAATCTCCAGGAAGGAACACAGAGGTGGAGACCTGGGTGTCAGCCCAGCAAGACACTTTGAAGACTTCTGATTTCTTTAACTGTAAGATAATAAATTTGTGTTATTTTAAGCCACTGGGTTTGTGGTCATTTGTTTTAGCCACTGCAGGAAACAGATATTTTTCAGTGCTAGGAACTGAACTTGGGCTTTAAAGCACAGAAGGCAAGCACTCTACTCCCAAACTATCCTCCCAGTCCAAATCTATTCTATGGGTCGTTGCTTTTCCTGAACTTCTCTGCTTTAAGACATCAGACAGAGACCATCTCAGATATCCATTCTGGCTCTCACTGTGGAACCCTTCCTTCCAACAGTCTCACCCTTCCCAGGAGCAGGTCTTGGCCAGTGTTCTCTCCAGATCTGTGTGGGAAGTGTAAACCCTGTGTTCTGAGTCACACTGGACTTTGGGCTACAGAACCCTGTGTTCTGAGCTATGCTAGACCAACCTATCCCTTAGCAGCAGAAACCTAACAGACAGAAGCTTCATCACAGTAGCGTTTGGTGTTCTCTTTCATAAAAGGTTATACGAGATAAATTTATGATCACTGTGTTCATCACTGGTTTTTTGTTTTGTTTTTGCTGTGAAGAGACACCATAACCAAGGCAACTCTATGAAAGAAAGCATTTAATTGGGGCTGGCTTACAGTCTCAGGAACTTAGTCCATTATCATGTGGTAGTGTCTCAAACTTGGGGAAAGCTGGGCTATGCTGAAACTATCCCTCTGAAAGTCACATTTGAAGGCAATGCTGCCCTTTGTCCTGGTTAAAGCCACATGGCTATGTCTGCCTCTACCCAGAACCTGAGTTTCTTTCCGCCTGACACCCATGTTTGAAAGCATTAGTGTTAAACTGGATGGGGTAGCATATTGCCTGTAACCCTAGTAGTCTGGAAGCCGAGGCTGGAGGATTGAGCAATGGTGGCCATCCTGAGCTACATAGCAAGGCCTTGTGAAAGAAAGGAAGGAAGGAGGGAAGGAAGGAAGGACAGATTGAGAGAGGGAGTGGGAAAAAAATCATTAGACCTGGAGGGACAGAATATCAGCAAGGGTGCAGAGTAAATCACGAGAAGAAGTGATATGCATTGACTGGTCGTTTTAGAGTCCACTAAGGACAAAGGCAGACACAGACATCAGACATGTGTGGAATTGGGGGAGCGGGAGTAGGAGGCAGTTGTAGTGAAACCTCCAGGAGAGCCTGTGTTCCTGATGCAGACAAACGGAAACCCCAAGGGTTGCCTGAGTGGCAGCAAGTGGGCTATTAAAGCAGAGTGAGATGGGGTCCGGCATGCAAGCAAGGACGGGACCAGTCATGGAATATGCTCATTCTGAGAACAGAGGGAAGGGCATTTCAGTGTTCAGCAAGTGGGGTGAGACCGGGGGAATGAATCGGTAAAGGTCCACAGGGCCAGCTGGCCAGGACCAGCCCAAGGACGTATCAGGAACTTGAAGGGAAAGCCCTACTGCAAATATCAAATGAGTCTGGGGTGGATTTCCCTTTGGTTGGGGATTGCTACTCATTCCTCTCCTCCCCTGAGCCTGCAAGACCATCTGTTATATATTAAGAGCTCCTGGGGCTGGAGAGATGGTTCATTGATTAAGGGCACTGGCTGCTCTTGCAGAGAGAGCAGGATTTGATCCCAAGTACCACTCGCAGCCATCTATAACTCCACTCCCAGGGGATCAAACACCCTCTTCTGACCTCCCCAGGCACTAGGCATGCAGCACACAGATATACATGCAGGCAAAACATCCACATGTAAAATAATATAATGAAATAACAATAAAAAATAAATAATAGCTAGATGGTGATGGCTCACACCTTTAATCCCAGCACTTGGGAGCCAGAAGCAGGCAGATCTCTGTGAGTTCGAGGTCAACCTGGTTTACCTAGTGAGTTCTACGACAGCCAGGACTGTTACATAGAGAAACCTTGTCTCAAAAAATAAAAAGCAGGAGAGAAGGAAGGAAGGAAGGAAGGAAGGAAGGAAGGAAGGAAGGAA
>LOJH01026506.1:8159-18374 GCA_001685095.1 Ellobius talpinus
CAGTTTCTGGTTAGCCTGCTAAAACATTCTGTTTGTTCCTGTGCTCCCTCTGCCCCACCTGGTGATGAGCTGTAGGGCATTGTTTACTCCATCTTTGGTGTGGTAATTTCCCACCTGCCTGGGCAGAAATCCTTGTGCAGCAGGGAGGTGTATAAGGATATCCCCAAGGTTGAATAAACGGCATTTGGCTGATCTCCTTTCGAATGACCCAGGTCTCTTGTGTGTTCTTTCAATCTCCAGGCCCTTGCCCGACTCGCGTATGGTACAGTGGCACGTGAACTGTACCGAGAGGGTAACACAGAATCGGGTGTTACAAGCTGACTCGGTGCTTCATACAGAGAATGTGTGCTTGTGCCCATCCATGTACTTGCTTATACTTTGGTTTAACAATCCACTTGGTTTCTTGGGTCTTTCAGCTGGAATCTTTCCTTTCAAAATTTTCCTCAGAGATTGGTTGGCAATAAAATTTCTTAGTTTTTGTTATGGAAATTTCTTTAATTCATTTCCTTTATTGATAGTTTTCCAGATTCACAACCTTTTGCTCAGTCAACTGAAGCGATAGAGGGTCTCTCGACTCTTCTATTGTTCTAAGAAGACTGTTGTAAGTGGGAAGTCTGTGTACATCTATTTTCTAGCATCTCTGAGGTGCCTGCACCTAAGGGTCATTAGCTTCTTAAGAAGTACTTATTAAGTGATGGAGAAATGGCCCGGGGCCAAGAGCATTTGCTGCCCTTCAGGGGACCTGAGTTCAATTCCTAGCACCCACATGTTGGCTCACAACCACTTGTATCTCTAGTTCCAGGGGACCAGATGCCCTCTCCTGGCCTATGAGAGCACTGCACACTTGTGGTACACAGACACAGGAAGCAAAACATGAAAGCAAATACATTTTTTCAATAAGGAACATAAGTAGCTATTTACAATTTCCTTTTTTAAATTTGTTTTGTATGAGACTTGTTGGGTTTTCTGGCTCTTAGGTTTAGAGTTGTTCAAGAATTCTGTAATTTCCCCTTCCCCATCTTCTATGTTATCTCCTTTTGGAAACATATAAAATATCTTCCTAGTTGTTTAGTGTTTCACTGTTTCTTTTCTCCTTGTATTTTGAGCTATATGAGGGGTTACCTATTCAGTCCAGTTTTCTATCTCACTCGTGTTCTCTTCAACTGTTTTTAACCTGGTCACTGAATTTCTACTTTCTATTTTATATATTTTTAATATCTAGAAGTTCCATTTATATATTTTAAATACGTATTTTTTAAACTGCATGTTATCAGTGCTTTGCCTCATGTATATATACACACCTTGCCTGTGCTTGGTGCCTGTGGAGGCCAGAAGAGGACGTTGGACTCCTTGGAACTGGAGCCAGTTGTGAGCTGCCATGTGGGTGCTGGGAACTGAACCTGGGTCCTCTGCAAGAGCAGCAAGTTCTCTTGACCACTGAGCCACCTACCCAGCTCGCCATTTACTTATTTTTAAAATCTGCATAGTAATTTTTCTAGTCTCTTCTCCTTAATCATATTTTCTTTCCTTTTAGATTTTGGTTTGTGGAGATAGGGATTCTCTACGTCGTCCTGCTTGAACTGGAACTCATTCTGTAGACCAGGAAGGCCTCCAATTCATATATTCACCTGTCTCTGCCTCCAGAGTGCTGGGATTAAGAACACATGCCACCATCCCTAGCTCATCCTTGAGCATGTTTTCGGAGCTCTTAAAATGTTCTGACACAAGCTAAGATATTTATTTATATTTTTTGCTAACCAGTTCAGTAAGGGAATATTTTCAGCTCTACTGTCTGTTGTGCTACTGGCTTTTACTCACGATGAATCATTTCTTGCTGTTATAACTGAGGCTGCCTTTCTTCTAGAGGTGTTTTCTTCTAGGATTTTGAGTCTTCAGGGCTGCTGGGGTATTTACCCTAGTGCAATACCTCAAAAGAAAACTCCACTGTAATCGCTTTCTCCTTTCTCTGAACTTCTCAAAAGAAAACATTTCCTAACGGATGACCTACATGAAAGGACCTGCCATCATTCTTACCAGCAGGATCAAAACCCAATCAATGTGCAGTAAGAACATGAGAAAGGAGGCAGGTGTGGTGGCTCATGCTGCAAGCACTACAGAGGAAGGGGCAGGGAGCTCCTTCCAAGTGTGAGGATACCTTGGTCCATTATATGGTGAGTTCTAGGCACGCCAGCATTCCATACTGTCTCAGTCCCTCTTATTCCACACAAAGAAAAACAGCGAAAAGAAATGTCACCCTTTTTTTTTAACTTTTAAGTAGAATTTCATGTAGCCTAGGTTGGCTTCAAACCCCTTTCTTAGCTGATGACCCTGAATTTCTTCCACACCCTAAGTGCTAGAACTACAGGCATGTGCCACCAAGCCGTTTATGAGGGGCTATCGACTGCACCCATGGTCTCGTGCACGAATGGTAAGCAAGCATTCTACCAACTGAGCCCGTCCTCAGTCCCCTGGAAAACTTTTGAATAAATTGAGTTCTTTGCCATCTGTATTCGGGGTCAGCTTAAGGCAGGTTTTCTGTCACGGGAGTACCTCTATGAGACACGCAGTCAGTCCCCCTGCATTTGGTTCCTGAGCTGTTCCCACAGCCGCCACTGTAAAGCAGGAATCCCGGTGAGACCACACAGTGCTTACAACGTGCCCACCTGTGAGGGTCATCCGGGTCACAGTTAGGAAGAAACTGAGTGACTGCTTCCGCTACTTCTTCATTGGATAAGACATCCCAGAGTCCGTCCGTAGCCAAGATCAGCACGTCGTCTGCTCCGTGCTCATATCTGGAGAGATCGTAGACTCTAACCTGAAAAGACGAGGAGACTGCAGTGTGAGAAGTGGTGAGAGGGGGTGCATGGGTGTTGCTTTGCTCTTGTTTTTGTTTCTAACCAAGCGGCTTCTGATTCCTGGCTTTTTTCTGTCTGGCCCTACTATTTTTCATAGATGCGCTACAAGGTACTTGATCCCATAGCGAGCCTTGTGGAGTGGACAGCCTCTTTCTGGGACTTGTTTACAGATACTTGGGCCTAGTCACAACTGGGAATGGGGCCTGGAAAGGGCTTGATAATTAACAAGAAAGATACGAATAGAAAAGGTAACACTTGAGATACCGCTGAAGAGATGACTTACACATGGACCTTGTGTGAGTCATGATGAGCTAGCCTGATCGGCTTCTTCTGCATATATTAAAAGCCATCCTTTTCCAATTGCTATGAATATAAAGTGAAAAAAAATAGATTCTTCCATTTTAAGAAACATTCTGTAAGGGAGATGAAGTCCACTTGGGGTTTTAAGAATTGACTCCATATGTATTTATTAAGGACTAAGGAGACATATTTTGTTTAAATGTGTATTTTATTTGAAATCATTCTTGCCTATTCTAAGGCACAAAGGGCCACAACAACCCCCTTCCTCTGAGTAAGGACGAGGTTACGGCATTACACTTGGGGTTGACAAGTTACAAAAGGCGGAAGCTCAAGCTGCATTTCCAAAGCATGCTGCTGGACAAGTTTTATACCTTCTCTAATCTCAGACCTTGAATGCTAGTGATATTTCAACACTGGCCTACGAAACTCTTTACAATGGACAGAAAATCCTTGGGAAACTAGAAAGAATTCAGAAGCGAGTCTCACTAGGGTGAGACCAAGAGTACAACTCTATGCTAACCCTACTCAGACAGGGTTGGTGGGGGCAGGGAGGAGCACAGGGGAGTTTGGGTAGTTCATAGTAATTCCTTCCTGATTCTGCAGAGCCCCCTGCTTACAGTACTTCATGGGCTGAAGACAAACATCAATTTAATGATTCACCAACCTCCTCTCTCTCAATTCCTTTATACTGCATGCCTGGAGAAAGCACTGGGGTAGGGGTGGGAAGAGAAAAAGAGAACGTGGCATAGGCTGTTGCTCATGCGTCCCTTCACGCTGGTGGCATCTGGCCATCTCAGGTATAGGTAACGGGATTCTAAGAGGTCAACCAGATGGTTCAAATCCAGCCTTTGTTCTAGAATGGTTTGTCTAGGCCAGTGACATCCTTTAGGCACTGGTCCTGTGGGTTAGCAGACAGCCTGGTGGGGTGCCTGAAACTAAAAGAATGCTTGACCCTGGTAAAGGAGCTCAAATGAAAAGCAGCCACAGGTCTGGGCCTCTGTGGCCTGCGGATTAGATAGTAACAATTAGCTGATGGCCCAGCACCTGATGCCATCCCCAGGGAACATTCAGCAGCATACTCTACCAGCTTTTAAATTTCTTTTTCCTCAAATGCATGCTCACTTAGGGCTGAGTTGACATCCTGGAGAAAGCACTGAGCCTTCTGAGCAAGTGGGGTTGGGGGTCCATGAGGCCCAGAACTTGAATTTTCAGATATCCTTCCTCAAGCTACTCATGGCTTATTTTCCCTCGATGGGAGGCAACCAACCACTCTTTGCTTTATTTTCTGTGGTTGCTGGGAGTGTTGGAGCCATGTTTCCTCAAATGTTAGTGTGTAAACCAGTCAGCCAGGGAGCCTGAGCTCTCGCAGATGCTTCTTAAGGAGGGCATGAGAACCCACGGTTCTCCAGGTGATGTCAGACGTACAAATACCAGGACCACACTTTGAGTAGCAAGGTCACAGGAGTCCGACAGGGCCTGGAAATCAAGGACTCTATAGTCTCTGTGATGCCAGACACAATTAGTTTCCTAAGACAATGGGAAGGACAGTAAATGTCATCCCTGGGCTCCCAACTCCAAGTCCTACCTCATATGTTAAGGCCATGATGTCTTAAATGGGAGCTGGCTAGCTTCCCACTGGGGCTACCCTACAATAAGCTGCTGTGCTCATCTGAGCTCCGCTGGACAGGAAATATTAAGTAACGGGGGAGGTCGAGAATGCCAGGTGGCTCAGTCTTACATCTGTACTTAAGAGGGATTTCCATTTACTGCCCAGTCCTTCCTAAAACAGATGTTTCCAGGTGTGAAGATAATACTGTTTCAGGATCTGCCCTCTGAACGGGGCGCCCAAATGACTTCAAAATGCTTTTTGCTGGTCCAAGAAGTGGCAGATTGATTCCTTCAGTCTGAACTTAGCCCCATCATCAAAGGGAAACCTGGCCAATGGAACCATGTGGGTTCTTACCAACCTGTTTGAAAATGCTGCTCTCCAATCCCATCAGTGATTGGAATCCTCACCAATTCTATTCGCATTTCCACTCAGCTCACTGAGGCGGTTTCATGAACCAGCATGAAAATCCCTTTCAATGCCATTTTTCACACAATTTTTATGTAAATAATACAAAGCCAGTGGCAACCCCAGCCCCCGAGGCACTCCTCAATTAACGGCCCTTTAGGTTTTTTACAGCTATCCTTTGTTTCCTGCCCTTCAGCCAATTTCCAAAGGGCTTTGCCAACTTTCCACTTTACAGCTCATGTCTTGTGCATTAACCTATGAGGCAGAACACTCTGCGAAAGTGCTTTTAGAGAAATTGGACTGGTGTGCAAGCCATTCCATACTACGCTGAGGCTTGCCAGCAACGAGCGCTTCAGTGGGCTCCAGTGATCATTGCAGACCCAGCCTTCCCTCCCTAAGGCTGCTGAAGCCTTCCTCAATCAGAAACCCTCCCCTCCCCAAAGTTTCTCTGTTCACTTCCAGAAACAGCCTTTCAAGTTCCTGGAAGCCTCACATGGTTCTAGCGGGCTCTGCGGATCCACAGAACTGAGACATCTGGAAGAGGCAGGGCCCTAAGGGGGAGCTGCCAAGTGCATAAGGGAGTGAACACCTTGGGGGAAAGAGGCTAGAAAGTGTGGCTGAACACTGCCTCCCTTTGTCCAATCTATAAAGAAAGGAAGGGAGGGGAAGCTAGAAGCCTTGGGAGACTTACATTAAGTTAGAGTAATACGCAGATGTTCTTTGACTTAAGACAGGGGTTATATCCTGATGAACCCATCATTAAATTGAAGATATGGTAAGCTGAAGATGCATTTAGTAAACATAACCTATGATACATCACAGCTGAGCAATTGTCCTGTGACTGTGTCTGCCCAGGCACTGTATCCCAGTGCTACTGTCTAGCGCTGCTAGAGAATATTATTACATATTACACTTCATCCTGCTAGCCGGGTGAAAGGTCAAAATTCAAAACACGGTTGTATACCAGCATTGAACAAAAGTGATTCCAAATCAAACCAACCAAATCAAAGGGCATCTGCTATCTAAACAGTCGAGGGATCATTGCTAGCGATCTCCGGCTACTAGTACTTCTGGGCCTTGGCTGCCACTGGACAGAGCTAATGGATTTCTCTGCCTTGATGACTTACGCCATCATCTAACTACAGATCCATCGATAAGACACTAAATTCATAGGCGTAGCTTGCTGACTCTGACATGCCAAATAGTTACCAGAATGCAATAGGCTACTTATGCAGAAGCAGGAGACTTGCATGTCCCTCTCCTAGACTCAAGAAGCACATTCAGTGCATGGTAAGGGGAATGAGTTGGAGGACAACCGGAGTCTTGGCTAATATACCCTGGATGAAGCAAAGTGCTGACAGCTCATAGGGCTCCAGATTTCCGGCATTTAGAGATGGTAATATCATCAGTGACACCCACTTGGCTCAGGGGCTTTTGACTCTTTAATACAGTTCCTCCATTTAGTGCTCGGCTGCAGACTGCTGTTTCAGCATTTCTGTTCTACGTGCCCCCTCTTTGTCCTATTACTGATATTTTGGGGGCATGCTAAGCGATCGCGATACTGCAAGCTGACACAGGTGTCCTGAACTAATTTAAGAGAAGAACCCATCAATTTTCCCACTTGTTCGAGCTCCACTGCTTCTCCTTCTCTGGGATACCTTTATAGCTTTTGTGCTAGGATCAAAGGTGTGAGCCACCATGCCCTGGCAACCTTCACAGCTTTTATGTCTTTATTATCTCGGCAAATTTGTCATGCCTTTTTCTCCTGTGGATTCCACAGTGTGGGAAAGGACAAGCTCCTGCAGCTCTGTGTGGCTTCAAGAGGGCAAGAGGCTCAAGCTACGGTGTCTCACAAGTCTTTGGGACTTTATTTGAGATGGGTCTCCTGTAGCCCAGGCTGGCCTTGAACTCACTATGTAGCTGAAGTTGACTTTGAGCTACTGATATTCCTGTCTCAACCTCATGATCACACATATGCACCACCATGTGTGGTTTTGCACAACACTACCATGATGAGGACTGAACCAGTGTGCAAACTCCAAGTAAGCTAGACAGCCCTGAGATCATTTCTTTTTTAAACTGAAAAACAATCAAGGAAAAAAAATTATGTTTGCTCTGCTCTTTTCACAAAGCTGTTATAAAGGTCACGGGGTGGGGGTGGGGACTGGGTAGATGACTGCCTTCATGGCTTTGGTCTCAAAGTGGCAACACCAAGGATAGGCTGCTGGGTGGGAACAAAGGGATGAGAGTGTGCTCTGGGAACCTGGGGTTCAATTCTAAAAGTCTCATTTACAATAATAGTGATTAGGACTCCCAATAGCACCATTGCCAGGAGAGCCAGAGGTAGTTCACAAGATAAAAAACATCAAGGGGCAGTGGGAAATAAAAGTCTCATCCTAGCCAATCCAAAACCCGAGCTTATACGGTGCTTGTACAAGAAACACGACAGCCTTTTTCTCATAGTACTGTGAATCAAATAGATTGTCTAAGACTGACAGTCACGCTACCAGGACGGCATCCAAACTCTCCACTGAGACTCAACGAACACTACACGTCATGAAGCCAATGTGGTGACTGAATGGGTTTCAGACCCACTTCTCCCTCAGCCAAAACAACTTTACTCTTTTACAAGTCTAAGAAATAGTGCTGGGAATCCTGAATGCGGGGGTACTGAGTCCTCAGGCTAAGGGAGGAGATGTTGGACACTGCTGGTCTGCCATGTGGGGAGAAATGGCAGGGCCAATGCCTGAAGGTGAGAGAGGACGGGTGTGCTCGGAGAGATTTTACTGATTTGGTTTGACTGCAGGATGGGATTTCTGCTGGGCTTGCCTTCTCAGCCTCCAGGGTCTCCCTTTCTGAAATGGAAGGTTGGGACGAAGTGGCTGCTGGGTACGTTCAGAGTTCTGGCAATTTTTAACGTTCATCACAGGATGATTTAAACCTTGATGTGACCAGTCATGTGATTTCAGGGCATTGGCTGAAAATGAATCCAGTGACACTAAGTATCACAAATATGTTGGCTGCTCAAATGACCCAATGGAGCTGGCTATTTGTTTTGGCTGTGGGTAGTTTCATATTTGAAATACACCACAGATATTCTTGAGGCTTTTTCGTTTTTTTTTCTCTCTCTAAAGTCACACAGACAAAATAAAGATCTGGCTTTTAGAGAGTATACTTAACAGACTCCAAAGCTTCAAAATCAGCTGAAATATTTGACAATGTTAATACAGTCTGAAGTTATGGCCAATGCCTGAGCATATGGCTTCCATTCCCTCTACACACAGCCTGGCATCTCATAACCAGATAAGCTATAGGAAGAAACCCCATGTATGGACTCAGACCCAGCCACACGACACCTCTTTTTCTGAGTCTCCAACAGCCGGTTCATCATTAGGTGAAACCCTTGTTCAATGAGTTAGACAAGAAATGGGATAGAATCTAAAGCGGTCCTCATTTGGGCTCATCTTCAATAACATGGGCCCAGAGGAACTCCAGACTATGGGCATCTGGATGCTGCTTAGACAGGATGGATCGTGACAGTCAGTTCAGGATACAAGGCTGTCAATATGGGTGACCGGCTTGCATGCAAGAGGTTTCTTTGTGTGTATATTATTTGCAGCTTAAATGTTAATTGTGTCCTTCCCCCCCCAACCCCCAAGCTGATCTGGTTGAAGGGACAGTACTTCGGCAACCTGATGTGTAAGCAGTGAAATGATTGTGAGTATTGATTCCTATCACTGCTACTCCCAGTTAACGGGATTAAAAGAGCCACATTGGGTTATTGTGTCACACGGCTCTTCATAAAGGTAGGTTTTCAGAGGCCTCAAGTGAGCAAGAGACCAAGTGCACAAGTCACCGTGCATGTGGCCTTTGGAGAGCATAACCACCGCGGCGAACAGTGGGACTCTTGTTACACGGCAAAATCAATCCTATTGACAGCAGAGACAACCGAGGTCTCGCCTGATGGTCGTGGTGCACGCCTTAAATCCCAGCACTTGGGAGGCACAGGCAAGTGGATGACTGAGTTCGAGGCCAGCCTGGTCTGTAGAGTGAGTTCCAAGACAAGCCAGGGCTACACAGGGAAATCCTGCCTTGAAAAACAAAAAACCAAAAAGAAAAAAACAAAAAACAAAACCAAACAAAGCAAAAACCAAAAAAAACCAACCCAAACAAAAACAAAAGAAACCGAGGTCTCTGCAGATTATTGCAGAAATGCAAGATAGGATATGTCGCAGCCCAAACCTGTAAGTCAAAAGAATGACTCACACCATCTAGGACTGGAGTATGGTTATGTTAATACACCAAGCCCATACTGGGATTATAAAACCAAGGTTTCTAAAACACTGTCAAGAACAGCACGGGATGGTGTATCTCTGAATTCTCTACAAAGAGCCAGGTGTGCTGGCTCATGCCTATAATCCTAGTGTTTGTGATGCTGAGGCAGAAGGATGGATAGGAGTTTGGGGCCAGTCTAGGCTACATAGTGATCTCTAGGTTAACATGGGTACAGAGTGAGACTTCTGAAAAAAAAATCTAAAAGATGGAAATTCCTAGTCCATCCTAGACTCAATGCAATACTTCTCAAACTGTGGGTCACGATCCTGGAACTAAATGAGGACGCTGTGAAAGGTCTGGCAACAATAAAGGGTTTGCGAAAGCTCAACAATCCGAATTTAATCCAAAATCTGATGTGTAATTAATTAATCTGAATCGCTTTGCAGAGCCCCCACCCCCTGCTGTATCCTGTGACTCTATCGCAGCCTTGGTTCTGAACATACAACATACAGTATGTGCTCTTATACTATACATACTATCATACTGCACATGCCAAAATGCATGAAACACTGCAGCTCAGATTAGAGACTACTGCAGGCTATGAACTTCAGGGTTTGTGTTAACTGTACATAAAAAGATTTCTGCACATATAGAAATGATGGTTTAATTATAGAGAACAAAATTTTTTGATCCAGTCTATTCGGTGTTCTGTATGCTTCAGGATCCAGCAATACCACTCCTGGGAATATACCCAAGAGATGCCCTATCATA
>LOJH01026508.1:3721-18373 GCA_001685095.1 Ellobius talpinus
AGAAAGAAAGAAAGAAAGAAAGAAAGAAAGAAAGAAAGAAGGAAAGAAAGAAAAAGAAGCTTAAAATATGAGTCAGAACAGATTGCTTTGAACTGGGCTTATGAATATTGGCACTATGGAGAAGTGAAAGAAAAATAAGCATAAATCTTTTTTTTACCCTAAAAAGGTTCAGATTTTCTTCAACAGCTGAATTACGTGTTCTATACATGAATTCTGATCTTGAACTAACTAGATAACTTCTTTTACTTCTATTTAAATTATAAATTTACTTTTAAATTATAAATTTGCTTTTTGAAAACAGTGTGTAAATTTCCAAAATAAGTGAATATATTTTATTAATTTTATGTTACATATATTTTATTAATTTAATGTTACACAATAAAAAATGGCAGTGTGTGAAAGAATTAACATCCTTCCAGACATAGAGTCCATGTCCTAAATGATTCTAAGATGGGATATTTATATCTTTCTGTTCTGTTACATTAGCACAACTGATGCATAGAATTGTCAGTGCTTATAAAAAATGTAAGGGTTGGCAGAACAAAAATTTAAATTATCTTCAGCCCACACTCATTATCTTCAACCAGCATTAGTTGATAAATGTCCTTACAATGTTCATAGGAAATTTTCACTCCCTCTATGGGTGTTTTCAGCTTATAATATTGTGTATAATTTATTGGCTTAAATGTAACTGTGTCATGATTTTGCCTCTAAATGTTAACAACCCCTATGTCTGTTTCTGTGTTAAAAAATAGAGAACAAAATTTAGTGATTTGGTTAAAATTTTGACTCCATGAACTTTCTTTGAAGCTTAACTTTTTTTAACCTCAGAATGTATGTATAATATCAAAATGTAATTAATAAATAAGCAATAATATTTTTCTCCTCAAGAATATTACCTGTGATTTTGTGAATAGAAGCAGACAGTCATGAATCTGGGGCAAAGCAGAGGTAGGGGAGAATGGAAGGAGTGGAGCGAGGGCAAACTTTGTATTTTATGAAAGAAGATCTATTTTTAATAAAAAAAGATCTTTGCAATTGTTAACTGTTCATACTTCACATTACAGTCTCTCAGTTTAACTTTCATTTATTTTTTGCAGAGATATTTATTCATATTCACAAAAATTTATGGACAGGATTTTCTATGGAAAAATTTTATAATAGTTAAAGCACTGGGAAAAACATGAATGCTAATAGAGAGGAATAGGTAAATAGAATATGATATGTGAATTCATTGGAATTTGTTATCACTAAAAAATTTGCCTGTATAAGTGGTCAAAGTGCTAAGAATGAGAGAAGAGTTCTTAGCCTTTAAGGTAACACCTATATCAATACCTTCAGGGTCAAGAAACACTGAGGAATGTGAGGCAGAGATGTCAGGGGCAGAAGATTGAAAATAGTGGTGTTAAATGGTGACTTCTGCACATGACATGGATATTGTATATCTGAAGACACTACAGTTGTGATTATCTGCACAATGCACTCACAAGATCAAGCCAGACAAAATTATGATATAGGTGGTATAAATCTCATCTGGATTTAGCATTTACTAAGTAGCTTTTGGAATGTCACTGTAAAAGTAGCTTAGAGCTTACATTTGATCCATAAGTAGGAGGCAAGGACAGACCACTAACTGGGAATGACTTGGAATTTTGGAACTTAAGCATGCCCCCAGTAATACAACTTCTCCAATAAGGGCACACCTCTGAACCCTTTACATAGAGTTCTAGCAGCTTCAGACCAAGAACTCAAAAATGTGACCCTACAGTAGACATTCAAATCAACCACCAGAAAGGATAAAGATGACAAATAACTCTTTACAAAAGGAGAATTTCCAAAGAAGAAATGAATTTTCAGTGGAATGATTAAAGTAAAGTAAAAGATAAGCATCCAGAAATTATCTTCTTCAATGTCCAAATCAATTCCTAAAATTATATTTTTATTATTTAAATGTCCAACAATTTTAATATGATTTCTTTATTAAGAAATTAAAATAACATATTATTTTATCATAACTTTCATGTGTGTCCCACATCTTAGTAAACATAAATACTTTGCCTTTGCTAAAACTCAAAGAAAATTTCCTGAGTGTTTAAAATAGTCAATAAGAATGAGAATTTCCCATTAATTGTTTCAATTTGAAGTGAAGATTACAAAGGAACTGATGAAACTAGAATTACCTAAACTGCTGATTCATCACTTCTTCAAGAAATATTTATTAAATGATTGGTATGTTCCTATATATCAGCAACAGCACTAGTGATGGCACTGTAGAAAAATAAAGACAAAGTATAGAACAATGCATTGTAGAAGTCTAAACTAAAAGTAAGCAATCAAGTGAATAACAAAGATAAAGGCTTTAAAGTAAATTTACATGTAAATAAATTAGTAGTAGTGATTAAATAATAACTCAAGGGTCAGTATGAAGCTTGAAACTTGAAATACCACCAAAAAAATTGAAATGATATTTTTACACAGAATCACCATGCTAAAGTAAATATTGTTGACATTTTAAATCTAAGATGAAGTGTTGTTTCATATCTGCAAGCAAAGTAAAACAAAATTATCTCACAAAATGTTAGCACTTTTGATTTTTCTTTTATTTTACTTTTTAGTGATAGTATTATTTTGTCAAAGGTCTTCTATGTTATGCAGCTTAATTTATGTTAGAGAATCATTCTCTGAAAGAGTATTGGTGACAGTATAAACTATGATAATATTTTTGCATGTAAATTGCAAATAAAGTGAAGCCATATAAAAATAGATGACCTTTGAACTAATCCTGTCTCCTGAAAAGCAAAGTAAAGTGATAATCCAAATGTTTTAATATGACATATTTTATGTGAAATTTAAATTCATTCAATAAATTTTCAATTTTGTACATGAAAATTAACTTCTTCTAAACCTCTACTTTAAAAATCCTAGTCAAAATTTGTTTTTCTCATGTTTTTCATTATTTTACCCAGGTAACCAATTTCTAGAAATCTGGGAATAATTTTTTCCTTCTATTTTCCTTTTTTAAAATTCAGTCAGTAACATCCATTTTGCACACCTTATCCTAGCCAAAAGCTAACAAACCATAAAGATAAATATTGCTTCAAATTTTCAAATTGTGTTTCTCATCTTTTAAACATTTCCTACTGACTGCACAATTATTTATGACAGCACTTTCTTATATGCATTTATTTGTGTTTCTTTCTTCTTGATCAAAATAACTTATTTTCTGTTTTTCCAGTCTATATCAAATCTATAGTTATTAATAAAAAGTTACTGAACCTTGTCCCCAAATATGTTTCACTATGCCATTCTTAGGATTAAATAACACCCATAAGTTCCCATCTTCTACAAAAAGGCCTAATTTCACCTCTGCAGGATGATATGGCAGTCATTTCAAATTGGCTCTTCAGAAGATATTATTTAAGTAAAAATGTAATATCTAAAAATAAAGAAGGTCTGTGACATGCTGTGTCAGGATATGGCACTGGCATTGCAATCATGACCTCACAACCCTATGATTATCTGCAGACCTACACTAGAGTAAGTCAACAGTTAATCATGAATGGATGTAAGGGTCATGCGTTCTGTATCTTTTCTGATAGACTTTTGATGAATTATGGGGCAAGAACAGTCATAGTCTTCACTTCCAAACCCATGGTCAGGCAACTGTGGTTAAATTCACTAAGTCACCAAAGAAAACAAAAGTCCTGAACACAGGAAAAGAATCTGAAGGGAGAAATAGTGTTTACAAGGATGGGAGCAAATTAAGAGAGGGTAAGAGGTAAAAAGAGTATTCAGCATATAGTACATATGTATACAAAATTATGAAAAAATTAAGTTAATATAATTATACATAAAAAGTTGTAAAAAAAGAAACCCCTCCCCTCCTCCCAGACACTCTGCACACCTTCCCACCCCACCCTCATCTAATTATAAGAGAAGGTAAGGCACATTGATTTGTGGAAGTTCTAAGCCCTGCCCTACTACATCTAGGCTGAGCAAGGTATACATCCAAAGAGAATAGGATCCCAAAATGCCAGCACATGTAGTAGAGATAAATCCGGGTGCCACTGTCAGTGGCTCTTCACATAGGGACTAGTATGGTCCTATTCTTGTTCCTTTCCAGTCCATCTGTAGTTGGAGAGTTTTGATTAGCTCAGGTAAACTGTTTCAGTGGATGAACCCTTCATGGTTTTGACCTCTTTGCTCATATTCTTCTACTCTTCAACTGGACTTAGGGAGCTCAGTCCAGTGCTCTGATGTGGGTCTCTGTCTCTGCTTCCATCTGCTGTTGGACAAAGATTCTATGCTGATATTTAAGATAATCATCAGTCTGACTACAGGCAAAGGCCAAACTAGGCTGCCCCAAAACACAAACACAATCAGCCTACTAGCCACACCCCATCCCCAAACCTGCTTAAGAAACCCTTTATAGCAATTACATTGCAGTTCAATGTTCAATCACTTATGATAGTAATTTGCAATTTGGCATGATGTGAGTGACTATAACACCAAAGTGACAAAAAAACCCCAAAAAACAAAAAAACAAAACATAGACTCCAGAGCCTCTTTTGTAAAAATGGCTATTAATCTATCAACAAAACATTATTCAAAGCAATTTCATTGGTTTTATCTCTTATTTTATTCCAATAATGAAACCTTTATTTTCACTCCACATTATTTTCTACTTTAACTATTAATAGTTCTATTCAATTTGTTTTTTCTTTTTTTGGCATGCAAACCTGCTATACTACCTCAGATAGGTTGAGACATAACAAGCTGAAGTTCCATTTTTACCAGAATTTCAGAAAGTCCTTCCTCTCTACAAAACTACAAATGACCATCATACTCAAAGTCCCTCCCTACTTCTTCCTATGTGCCTCTCTATCCAGCTTCCACATTTCCTATGACTTTCTATTTCTGTCATTTAGTTGCTAGCTCCACCTCCTGACCCCAGATTAATTTTATTTAATTATAACAAATGCAAATTTGGGGTTCTCAGTGTGATTGAATATCCTGGAACATTTTCCCATTTAGTGCAAATAAAAGAGGAAAGGTTTTTTTCTAACTCTAACACTATATATATATATGGAAAAATAGTAATATATACCTAACTAGTCTTCACTCCCATCAGAGATCTGAGTAAACAGGAAGTGTGAAGTAAGCAACTTCCAAAACTACAGAAATGACAGAGAAAACTGGCTTCCTGGATAGTCATCCAATGTTCCTCTACAATGTTGGGGCATCCATTTCTGGCCTACAGGCCTAGAACCTCTGACAGTCCTTTGTGTGAAGCAGGAATTTTGAAGAACTCGTCTACATTGTCTTTGTAAACTTAAGTCGTAAACTTCCTTTGTATTCTGCTTGAACAATTTGGACTCCATACTGTCTGCATCTGAGGCAAGGGCAGTTTACATCCAGTGGCTAGTTCTGTAACAATGAAAGCAAACTCCATATAGCAGTTATGTGGTGCCTATCATCTTCTCTAAAGTAGAATGGTGCTACAAGGAGAGACATATTTCACTGTTCTGAAAATTCTTGTTATTAAAACATTTAAGATGCCATATTTTGTAGATCTCTAAAGCTTTTGAAAACCATGTATCTTTCTCAAATGTTTCCAATAAACCTAAAAAACATACCTAACCTTAATACAATTTTATTTATATAGATAACTAACTGCTAACCTGCATTACTTAATTATCCTAAACAGTTTATAAAAACAGTTTTGACATTATTTGTGATAATAGTTTGCAATAATAGTTTTCAATGACTACATCTTTGCATTACAATTTTAAATGATCTGCATAAGCACAATAACAACCAAGATTATAAACATATTCTTATAACATTTTCTTATAAAAGTATGTTATAACAAATATATCCTTAAATTTGTATCAATATCCCAAAATACATAACAATATAAAATATAGGAGACAAGTTATTGTTTTTTACTTCAAAAGTATATTCACTAAACTATCTTTTATCCTATCATACCCCCATTATTTTTCCACTATATAAAAGAGAAAGAAAGCTAGAGAAAAAAAGAAGAAAGAAGTCCTGTGTTGCTATAAGTCGCTTCCTATTTTCTGGGTCCTTGCTTTTCTAGGAAGATGCAATTATTCCTTTGTTGGGAGCCTGGCAGCCTAGTCTTCATTAAGCACATTACTACCTGTCCAACTGGTTTCCATGAGGAAAGGCAAGTGTGGAAACAGACTCTCTAATATGGCAAGGAACAGTAGTCGATGGGACAGCATAGGAATATGCAAAATTCTTACAGCTTGCAGATTCTTTCTTTCACATTATATTGGGGATTCTTTGGGTGGTTTTTAGTTTTACTTTGTTTGTCACAAATGTAGTATCTGTAATTTCCCCTGGAAATTATGTTTCTTTTCAAATATTTTCCTTTAAGATTCAAGGGAGACTAATTTTTCTCAAATATCTTATTTGGAATTACTAATTAAAACTCCTAACCCTGGGAAAGATAACTAGCTACATATGAGAAAATAATACTTGGAACATTAACTGTGTCTTACAGTTCTAGAAAGCAGAACAGGGCATTCATACATAGGATGTGGAAAAGGCCTTAGCAATACACAAAGTTCCAACTGTTTGGAGTAAGTTACTTGGGCACCAATCCTATATAATCAATCTAAAGATAAAGTATTATCTTATAGGAATAATGCAATGTAAAATGGAGTGGGGAAATTCATCTTTTATCATACATAAAAGCTTATGTTGGTGGAAGAAGTACAGTGTTGTGGGTTGAGAAAATATTGCTTTGTCAAAGTCTACCTTTTACAGAGGCTTTGACACATGGGACACTCTCGTAGAAAAGGAAACTGTATAAAAATATATCTTTCAGACATGAAATTAATGTCTGGGTTTGAATACTGTTATTAAAGCATTTTGCCTATGTCTATTATTTTCAACTTTGTAACCTCAAGTAGCTGCCAGTTGAAAAAATATTGGAAGAGCAGGATGTGTATGACTTGATATTTAGTTAAGTCTGAAAAAATTTTTGAACACTATATATAGAATAAGTTGTTGTAGGAAGTGGGAAGGTTTTAGAGAAGCAGAGAGGGGAGCAAAGGGGACTTTAATAATGATCACAATGCATTCCTTAAACTGAGATATATTTCTTAAAGACAAAAATAGAAGCCAAAAATAAAGCTATTCATGTAACCCTTGTAAGAAAAAAAAAACTCTGTTTAAGTATGAATAAAGATGGCCTGAAGTCTTCAGGGCCACTTGAGTGCAATCCACTTGGTGGTTGGATGTTGTCTGAGGTTTCTGTCCTGCCCAGGTCCCGCAGTCATTAAGTCCCAAAGAAATCACACAGAAGTCTACATTAGTCATAAACTGGCCCATTAGCTCAGGCTTCTTATTAACTCTTATTACTTACATTAGCCCATTATTCTTATCTGTGTTAGCCACATGGCTAAGTACCTTTTTCAGCAGCGTAGTCACAACTTGCTTCTTTGGTGTCTGGACAGGACTGGATAGGGAGCTTCCCTCTTCCCAGAATTGTCCTGTTCTCATTGACCCACCTCTACTTCCTGTCTGGTTGTCCCTCCTATACTTNTAGCTCAGGCTTCTTATTAACTCTTATTACTTACATTAGCCCATTATTCTTATCTGTGTTAGCCACATGGCTAAGTACCTTTTTCAGCAGCGTAGTCACAACTTGCTTCTTTGGTGTCTGGACAGGACTGGATAGGGAGCTTCCCTCTTCCCAGAATTGTCCTGTTCTCATTGACCCACCTCTACTTCCTGTCTGGTTGTCCCTCCTATACTTCCTGCCTGGCTACTGGCCAATAAGCATTCATTTAAAACCTAATTGACAGAATATAGAAAGTTGTCCTGCACCAGTTGGAACTTTTCCTTGCACCAATGTCCCTTCCCTGCCTTAGAACCTGAACCCCAGATAATGCTGGACACTGGCAATCCTTCAAGCCTCATTTTTTAACAACCCTCCTGAACACCCACCTTAAGTTCATCTCTTCCTCTGTCATAGTCTGTAGGAACATTTCAGTATTATTAGTGGATTTGATATGAGATATGCTGTTTTGGCCTTTCATGCTATTTTTGTTTTTGTGAATTGACATGGGCACATGGAGTTTTTCTTTCCTTGTGGGTTTAATGTGATAATCTGACCTTCCATAGACTGAGTCATTGCAAGAGATGCACCACCTGAGATTGACCAGTTTCATAAGCTGTTAACTTGGATTAGGAAAACAATGTTCACAAACCACCAGTCTACAGATAAACCATGCAAAGAAGACTCACAAATGAAGAAGATTTGTGGTCTCAGATCTGGAACTAATCTTATGGCTTTGTAGGAGATGTGACAGGGAAAGCAAGGCAAAGAGAAAAAACAATTTACCCAGGAAAGGTCATTCACACACAAAGAACATTCCCAGTCTGTGGATATGGAAGTAGGCTTCTCGGTTTTCTCATGTAAGTCTTGAGAAAAAAATTTCCTGATCAAAGTGTGAACTGATTAAATTATAAACTGAATCATTTTTCTGTTATGAACTCATATAGCATATTCTTCTATTCTCCACAAAATATGTTATTCACTATATTGAGTACAGTTGTGAATTAATACTTTACATCACAAAATAGATTTCATAAACAAATTAGCACTTATTCATGCTTATTACTTAATCTGTGGTCTCCTGTTTTATATATTATTGATATATGAATGATTTTTAAAAAATTTAAACTTAATATTATTTATCTTATTACTCATTCTTTGTTAGTTGGTCAATCTGCATCACTTCTTTTCATTACACAGGCAGCTTCAAAAGTATAGAAAATTTGAATTATAAATGATTTACTAGTACATTGACCTTCTGCATCAAGTAATTTCCTTACTTTGGACTATTAACTGTGTAATTCTTAGTGAAAAATAGCTTTAATTACATATTTGTCATTATAAAATCAATAGATTCTTATTAACTAAATGCCCAAGATGCAGATATGCAAAATGAAGCAATAAAATGTCCTATCATAGAAACACAGTTCATTTTATGAACTTACATTTGCTCATTCATTCAATTGCTCACCTAATTATTCATCAATATTTATGTGCAAAAGAGCATTTCTATATCTTATAAATAGGCACATGAACATATTACAAAAAGCATCTGCACAAATGATACTTCAAATCAAGAGGTGAATAAACACAATAAAAAATGATGCATATATTCTAAGTGGCTTAAGAGAGATATAAAGATGACTGTAGCAACAAAAATGAAGGCACAACATCTACAAACCTATGGGACAGTATGAAAGCAACACTAAGAGGAAAATTTGTAGCACTAAGTGCTCAGATAAAGAATACAGAGAAAGCTCCATTTAGTTAGTTAGTATTAATGACTTAACAACACACCTTAAAATTCTAGAACAAAAGGAAGGAGACTCACCCAGGAGGAGTAGAAGGAAGGAAATAATCAAATCAAGTGCTGAAATCAACAAAATAGAAACACAGAAAACAATATGAAGAATCAATGAAACAAGGAGCTGGTTCTTTGAAAAAAATCAACAAGATAGACAAACCCTTATCCAAACTAATCAAAAGGCAGAGAGAGAACATCCAAATCAACAAAATCAGAAATGAAAAGGGGAATGGGACATAACAACTGACACTGAGAAAATTTGGAGAATCAATTGGTCATACCACAAAAACCTGTACTCCACAAAATTAGAAAATGTAAAAGAAATAAACATTTTTGTGTGATTTTGGTACGGTTTTGTTTGGTTTTGGTAGCCTCATTAAAAAGTTTGGCAATGTTCCTCCTGTTTCTATTATGGGGAACAATTTGAGGAATATAGCTATTAGCTCTTCTTATAAGTTTGGGTAAAATTCTGCACTAAAACCATCCAGCCCTGGGCTTTTTCGGTTGGGAGTTTTTTGATGCCAGCTTCTCTTTCCTTACAATTTATAGGTCTATTTAATTTCTCAACTGGTCTTGATTTAATTTTGGTATATGATATCTATTGGACTTCCAGAAAGTAATGTTCCTTATCCTCTCAGAGGATTGGATGGCGATGGTGTGGGAGGGTGTGTGGAGGAAATGGAAGTAGAAGAGGAAGTGGGAACTTAGATTAGTAGTTTTTTAAAAATCTACTAAATTAAAAAGAAAG
This sequence comes from Ellobius talpinus, assembly GCA_001685095.1. Taxonomy (NCBI): domain Eukaryota; kingdom Metazoa; phylum Chordata; class Mammalia; order Rodentia; family Cricetidae; genus Ellobius; species Ellobius talpinus. The sequence goes on from LOJH01026508.1 coordinate 13,868, forward strand.
AATCAAATGACAGCCCACCTCCTAAAACTATAACATTTGGGCATAAGGCTTTATCCGAGATAGTTTTTATTAGTACTTTTATTAGTTTTTGAGAAATTCAAATATACTTTAATCACACCCAACTTCCATTCCTCACATATTATCATCCAAGTCCTTTTATACTTCAGTATTTCATGTTATATTTATTTTCAAGATACCACCAATACCAATTTATGTTACTCATGTACTCATGATCTTCTACTGGAGTCTAGTCAACCTACCAGGAGTTAGGAATTTCTTAAAGAATTCTTACTTTCTCAGAGAATCCATGTAGTTCTAAGATTTCTTTAGTTAGGGGTGGGCTTCAAAAATCCCTACATAGTCTGTGCTATAAAACTGACCTATTGGTTTTTGTGAAGCTCTTTTATAGGAAACCACAGCTGCTGTGAGCTCATGATTGAACTACTGTTATGTTCAAAAGACACTGTGTTTTTCTGATTCTATATGATCTCTGCCTCATAAGATCTTAATCATTCTCTTTTTTCAATGGTCCATGAGCACAGGGGATGGATATAATACAGATATTTCATTTTTGGATGAGCATTCCTCTGAGTCTTATTCCTTGAGTTTAATTAATATAATGGATTCATAGCAACTATCATGCTAAGTAGTAAAATCTTGAAATATTTCCACTAAAATCAAGAAAAAAATGACAATTTTGCTCTGAACTAGTATTCAGCAAAGTGCTTGGACTCTTAGCTAAAGCAGTAAACCAAGGGAAAGCGATAAAAGTAGATTGATATAAATAGGAAAGGAAAATGCCAAAGCAACCTGATTTGCAGCTGACTTGAGATATGATGTCATATCCTCTCAATTGTGAACTCATAGTCATCCAATTATGATGTTATGTAATTCCATTAATGGTATCATATATTTCCAACTGTTACATCATATGTTTAAGTTGATGACGTCATATATTGCCAACTGTGATGTCATATCTTGGGCATTTTCATGTCATAATTACCTGAGTTGGATGTCCTACTATTCTATTGATGGTGTTCTACCTTTTCAAATATGATCATACATGTTTACATTTATGACATCATATCTTTCTAATTCTGTTATATTCTCCAAATTGTGAAATCATACTCATCTGATTATGAAATCATAATTAAAAGGATATGATGTTATCAATATAAATATTTGACATTACAATTGGAATGGTATAACAATAAAAGTTGAATGGAATTACATCATAAGAAGGATGATTATGATTTCACAAATGATGTCATAATTGGAAAGAATATGGCATCATTAATGTAAATATGCAATTTAATCTTTGGAAGACTAAAACACAATCAATAGGATGACATGATATTATTCTCATCAAGAACCTAACAATTGCATCAAAAAAACTCTTTCAGTTGATTAATATATTCAGCAGAATAGCAAGATGCAAGATTAATGCAAACACACACACATACACACATGAACTAGGTTTCTTATATACCAACAGAAAATATGCCAAGAAAGAAATCAAGGAACAATCTCATGCACAATAGCCTCATATAAAAATGTTTTTGAATAATTCTAACCAAGGAATTAAAATACTTATAAAATGAAAATTTCTAAAATACTGGAAAAGAATACTGAATATGATAACAGAAGATGAAAAGGCTTCCTATTTTCATGAATTGAAAGAGTTAATTTTTATGAAAATGGCCATCTTGACAGAAACACCCCACAAATTCAATTCATCCACACTAAAATTCCAGTGCAGTTCTTGAAAGTAATTGAAAAAATAATCTTAAAATATGTATGGAAGCACAAAGTACAAGGATAGACAAGACAATCTTGATAATTTAAAGAAAACTTCTAGAGATATTGCCTTCCTTGATTTCAACCTATACTTAAAAGTCATAATAGTAAAATTATCATGGGGAGAACATAAAATAAGATACATTAATTGATGTGATATAAATGAAGACACATATTTAAGTCAACACTCTTGATTTCTGATAAAGAGGCAAAAATTGTTCTTCCTCTCTGTCCTTTCCCCATCTCTGCCATTCTGTTCCCTCATGTTCTCCTTCAATTCTCCTTCTCCCTTCTCCCTCCCAAAGCATCATTTTTAATATTTCAGAACACCACCACATCACAGTTGAATCTCTAAGTCAAAGAACAGTTTAAATGTACAGAATTCTTATTTATTCTCTTTGCCAGCATAAGGTTATTTCCCAAAGGAAAACTCAGGGTCTTCATTGCACATTGTTCTCACAACTTCTAGCTGAGATTTAATTAAACAAAGAGTATAAAAATGATCTACAATTATTTATATTCCATGCATAGATATCACTGAAATCCTTTTAAATGAAATCAAACTTATTTTCTATATAGTACTTAATTTTATGCATTTGAGATATGTATTTATATTTATATAGCTCCACATACCCATTTTGTTCCTTAATACTCATGGATAAAATATTGATGGATTAAAATCCCTGAGGGAAAAAATTTAATAAATGAATTCATTTTTATTATCATCAATCTGTACACACATTTAATTTGTACACCTTATGCAGAATTAAAATGATTCCTAATAAGAGACAATTTCTGCAGTAAAATGAATTACTTGCATGAAATGACAAAAAGAAACAGACTGTGCAGTTGACAATTATTTACTACTATAATTATAACCTTACTTATAGCTTTTAACTTCTGAAGCTTAAGACATCTCTACCACAGAAAAATTGACGGTACTATCAAATAGATTTCTAAAGTATATTAGGCCAATTATTATTACAAAACATATGTGGGCAGAGTAGTAGCAATGATTCATACATTTTTATCTTATTTGCCAATGTATTAGAAATATACAAACATTTATAAGCTACATAAAATTACACTAATAAGGGAACATATTTGTGTCAGGAGTATTATCCAACAACAGATAGTTGCATCTTTCACATATACAAATTGTATTAGTATACCTTTAGGTATATATTTTATCAAATCCTCAAAGATGACATGATTTAGAGGTCTGGAAGTAGTCCAGCTCTCAGGCCACTACCCAGGGAAACTCAAAGAACTGCTATGCAGAAAGGGGGATTGAAAGATTTCTATATTAACTTCACACACACACACCATCTGTTCAGGTCAAGTTCTTTAATGTTCTGCTCTAATATATTCTACAGCTTCTTGTTCTCCAGTTTTTAATTCTCCCCTGCTACTTTGTTCACCTTCTTTTACAGAAGGTTTAAGGTAACAAAAATTTCACAAGGGTCACAGCTCATTGATCATAGCACAATGTTTGAATATGTGATGAGGATAGAGCCATTTACCATGGCAACATAAAGTTTCAAGGTTTCTCGTGCAAGATTGTGGCTAGAAGCCAGTGACACAGTGCCTGCTGAAACACACTATGACACAGAATTCTTTTATCAGTTAGACTTAGCAAGCAAAGAATTGGCATGACTTCTAAGACTGCTTTGTGTTAATAACATTGGTTATACACCTGTGACCTTGCATACAACTGTATAGATTTAAACTTATGATCCATTTACAAAACCATTTATTTTAGGTCAAACTTGCTTTGAGATAAAAGTAAGCTAATTGTAGGTAGTTTGTCATAGACTGAGGAGAAATTGCTGCTTCATGATATTAGTCAGAGTAGAAGGAACAAAGCAGGCCCTTAAGTGTCTTACAGTCCTCATGGATCTAAGTATAAAGCATATCCTAGTATAAATTCTATATGTCAAAATTCATACAGCTTAGTGGAAATTCATATTTCTCAACATATAAAGATATATGCTCATAAGATTGATATGCATTTATGTGTAGTAGGAGGACACTTATTTGTTCCTGGCTGACCAGACTCAAAATAACCACACATAAACTATATTAATTAAATAACTTCTTGGCCTATTAGCTCTAGCTTGTTATTGGCTAGCTATTTCATTTTAATTTAAATGATTCTATTAATATGTGATTGCCATGTGGCTGTGGCTTACTGGTAGTGGCTACATGGTGTCTCTCTGACTTCATATTCTTTCTCCCAGCATTCAGTTTAGTTTTCCTTGCCTAGCTCTGTTCTGCCCTGCTGTAGGCTGAAAGCAGTTTCTTTATTCATTAACCAATAAAAACACATATACAGGAAGACTTCCAACATCATTCATGAGATTGCATATATATATTGTATGAAATTACATACTATAGTACAGGTATTGGGGAGATATCAAAGCTGCTTTTACATGTGTGAAATCATAGACAGGAGTGACAATTTCTGTGTGCAGAGACTGCTCACTCATTTTCTGACTCCTCAGACCTGAGTAATTACACAGAAACTATATTTATCACAATACTTGGCCTATTAGCTCAGGCCTCTTATTAACTAACTCCTACACCTTAAATTAACCCATTTTTATTAATCTGTATATTGCCACAAGGCTGAGGCTTACTGATAATGATCTGGCATCTGTAGTGATTGGGGGGCGCAGGCCTGCTTTTCGTCCCGCCCGGCTCCCACAC
>LOJH01026510.1:0-14884 GCA_001685095.1 Ellobius talpinus
TTCTGCCTGGCTACTGGCCAATCAGCATTTATTTAAAATACAAGTGATAGGGTAGAGACCATTGTGCCACAGCACCACTGGTCTAGCTTTCTCCCTATTCAACTATCCCGTACCCTAAACAAAGGTCAGTCCTTCTTACTCAGGAGTATATGATATTGGAAGCCCTTCTCTATATGTGTTGCTTTTATTGGTTAATGACTAGAGAAGCAGCTTGGGCCTGTGATAGGGTGGAATAGAGCTAGGCAGGGAAAACTGAGCTGAATGCTGGGGGGGGAAGGCAGAGTCAAAGAGATGCCATGTAGCCAACGAAGGAGAAAGATGCCCTCACCGGTACCAGTAATCCACAAGCCTCATGGTAAAATATAAAATAATAGAAATGGGTTAATTTAAGATATAAGAGCTAGCTAGAAATACTCAAGCTATTGGCCAAACAGTATTGCAATTAATATAGTTTCTGTGCGATTATTTTGAGTCTGGGCGGCCAGGAAATGAATGAGCAGCCCCCACCTACAAGCATAAACTGTTTTCTTCTCATATTTACCTCTTGATCAAGCAGTTTTTTCAAGGATGATGCTCTATCCTCCTCTGTTGCTTAATCAATTAGTATCTGGCCTTCTAGAATTTAGTCCACTCCCTCCATAGGTTAAAGATAAATGAATCTCCCTTGAAATTTAAGCTTGAAGATCTCAGCTCCTACAAAACACACAGCAACTCACCGTGCCATGCATGGCCTGTTAAACTAGTTTTCTTTGTTTGCTGACCTCTCTAGCTATGTTGTCATCTTCACAACTGTTAAGACTTTGTCTTTTTACCCATAGAAATTCTTCAAATGCTTAGGGCTTAATGATACTCCTGAGCATGTATTCATTATTGGTTCCAACCTCGGCTTCCTACATGTGACTCTGCTCACCAGATATTTTATTTTTCAAATTTAAAATACATTCTTATTTATTGAATAAGCAATGGACTTATTATTATTCACTAGTTTATAGAGAAGTAGAACATTTCTAAGTGAAAAATGAGACAAAATACTCTTTGTTTTACATGAAAATAATAAAAGAGAAGCAAAACATCAGGAATCGTTGACTATTGCTGCAGATATATTGCTTTAATAACAGCATACAAGGATGCCATAGCTAAGTTTGTGCTTGTTTTAAATTGGATGCTGCAGCAGCAGCAGAGCAAATGTGTCTGGATTTAAATCTAACATAGACTCCTCAGATGAAAGGAGAACATAAGTTACTACACTAATTGTGTATGTTTCCATGCCATCTCCTAACAAGAGAGGGAGTAGTTGGATTAGTGGAGCATGAAAAGGAAGTCAGCGCCCTACTCTGGCTGTGAGGAGCTGAGAAGTGCTCGGGACAACTGACTACATTGGTTGAAAATGCTGGGTTCCTCACAGCACTAAAGATTTGTTACTGTCCTCTGACTAGATGGTAAATCCACTAAGCAAGAGCTGTGTATATTATGCTTGCAGACCAGCCCACTTAGTTCTGATGCGCCACTTGGTGTGAAAGTGAGTTGGCCCAGCTCAGCTGTAGAGAAAGAGGGAGAAAGTGCTGAAGTTTCAGGCTGCTACCCAAGCGAAGGGACCGGCACTGACTGAGTGGAACATGAAGCTTTGTAGGGTAGATTCTTAGGTCCTAAATTACATTCTAGGTCTCAGTACATATCTATTGAGGAGCCTGTTGGGCTCATGGAAGCTGTAGGAGACGTTATTTTCATCACTGCTCATTTATTTATGTGATTCAAATGCTTGATTTAGGCCAGTGGTTCTCAGCCTGTCACATATCAGGTATCCTGCATATCAGATACTTAGATCATGATTCATAACAGTAGCAAAATTACAATTAATAAGTAGTAATGAAATAATTTTATGATTGGGGGTCACCAGAACATAAGGAACTGTATTAAAGAGGTACAGCATTAGGAAGGTGGGGAACCACTGATTTAGGGACTGGGAATATGGCTTAGTTGGCAAAGTTCTTTCCATGCAAACATGAGGGCCTGAGCTCAGATTCCCAGCATGAATATAAAAAGTTCTGTATAGCATTGTGTGTTTATAATCCCATTCCTGGGGAGGCAGAGACCAAAGGATCCCTGGGATGAGGGTAGCCCGGCTAGCAAGTTGGTGAGTTCTAAGTTCAGTGAGGGGCTGTCTCAAGAAATTAAGTGGAAGAACTGGAGAGATGGCTGAATGGATAAAGGATATAAGAATGAAAAGCTGAATTTGAATCCCTGGAACTAAGTCTAGGTGTGATGTTCATATAAAATCCCAGTCCTTTTGCAGTGAAACGGGAAAAGAGTTCCCAGCTGTTCGCAGGCCAGCTAGCCAGCTATGTGCAAAGGTAAACTGTCTCAAGGTGGAAGAACTGAAACTCAAGGTTGTCCTCTGACCTCTGCATGTGCACCCACACTCATCTGCATCACACACAAGTATAATGTGGGGAGCAGTTGAAGAATCTGGCCTGTACCAAGTCCTCTGCACACACATCTGCATATATTGTACACATGAACGAGTACACAAAAATACAAAAGCCAAATACTTGCTCTGATTAGAAGAAAATCATTTGTGTCTGTATGCTTTTGGGTAACATTCTCTGCTTTGTTAACTTTCTCAGCCTTTGGGGTTTATGTTTATTGAAATGCTGGATTTGTGTATAGTGGAACAGCACACTGCCATGAGGATGAAGAACCTGCAAATGCACAACAGTAGGTGAAGCCAATCCCAAGATTCATCCATGGGCATAGTAATAGGCCAGCCAAACTTTTTTTCAAGTCAGGAGAGCAGTTTTCTTGATAATAGGGGGTGATGGAAGAAGGAATCCTTCTGATATGGTTACTAGATTCACAGGTGAATACCCTCCGTCAAAACTGTGTGCACATCATAACTATATTCTGTGTATGTAATACCTAATAAAAAGTTTTAAAAGGAACTTTTCTGTAGACAAATGCATGATACTTGTAGTTCATTTGTATTTCCTATTGGTTTTTCTCTGTTCTTGATTTTGTTATTAGCTGAGACCTTATTACTTGTACGGTTTTTGAAAACTGTTTCTTTGCCCTTATTCATGCAAAATGAATGAGGGTGTCTTCCCTTCCCGCTGCCTCCTGTAGTGCATTCCAAGCTGCTAGAAAAGGACAGAGGCCATGCAGCAGCACTTGGGCTGCTTTCCAGCAGATGCAACTCCTGGTTCCTAACTAAGCTTGAGATCCTGCAAAAAGAAGAAGGAAAGCCTTGCAAACGAGATGAGGCTGAGATGGCAGCCCAGAGTGGGTTCTTAAGGACAGAGAGGAGAGCTGGCCACCTGGTCAGGGAGCCATGTCCTGTGATGACTGCATGTCACAGTCATTCTCACAGCTTCACTGTATTAGTCTGCCCCACGGAAGCCAGTGCACCTGGGCGTTTTGCTCACATGCCCTGAAATCATCACTCATTTTTAAATTGACACCCAAAGGTTTTCAAATCAAATTTCAATTTATTTTTGTAAAAGGAGTTAAAAATACTGAATATTTTACAAACTGAAAACGAGTATGGTTTGGTCGAGCTGATGCCTCATGGTGGGGTCTGATGGTAGTTATCGAGTATCCTACAAATGCAAGCACAATGAAGTGAAGGAAATTTTAAACCTCTAGTCTATCTGGAGTGCTTTGTTAACTCTGTAGAATATTCCAGCTTAAAGATTCAGTTGCCCTTATCTGACAACCCCTTGGGAAATCCTAGTTTGTAGCACCTTGGTTCACACTCCTAAGATACTTTCTAATGGCAGATCTCCTCTGTTAGGATTTTTAACATGAAGTGCTAGGATTTGATCACTGATGATAAATTATACCTCCAAACAGGTACTGTAGTGGATTTCAGGTTTCAGGATACACAGACTTGGTCTAAGAGTCCGTGTGAGCAATGAGAGTCTGAAACTCTTTTCCCCAAAGTTGCCTATGAACGTTTATTTCCTGGAAAACCTTTGAAGTTTGAAGAGTTTATATATTTGCATAAGCAGCCAAATTAAACCCTGCTGGCCTCTGGCTTACATGTAAACAGTTAAGGGTGAGAGGTAACACTCAACCCCTGCTTCTTTGTTTTTAATGGAAACAGAAGACAGTCTTTATTGTTAATATAAGCAATTTCAAATGAAAAAGAGGCAACTGAAAGTTAAACTGTTGAAGCATAAAGTCTGTATGCTTGAATTTTGGAGATGTCATCTCTCCACCGTGCCTGTGTACATAATGAAATTTGGAAATTTGTCCTAGAATTCTCATTTAAAACTAACATGGTTATTTATAGAGACACAGTAGTATATGGTAATGCTTTATTTAAAAGGTAGTTTGTTTTATGAATAAACGCCAGTATATTAAAAATTTTCCATTATTGGGTATAGTAATTACAAAGACTTCCACTGAGCAGTCATACAAATTAATCTGAAAATTTTTTTCTATATAGATACTTTAAATAAACAAAATGCTATTGCCTTATACCCAAGAGACTTAAGTTGTATTTTTTGTTGTTTTAAATTAACTTCCATGTTTCCCTCTTAAAAATCAATAGGAAAACCGACTTCACTGCATAACAGTAGGTAGGCTGCTTTTCTGTTGTATAATTCTGTTTTGGGTTTCTGAGTTTTGTTCAGACCACATCTGACATGCAGAGTGGGTGTTTTTTAAACCAAGTATTTTTTATTAGTAATGTTAAGCTAAACCAAATGTTACTGAAATGAAACCACTTAGTGTTTCTTAACCTCTTTTTAAATGGGCAAAATGAACTTTCCTATATAGGACACAGGCATAGAATTTGGCTTTTCTGAGTCAAGATAGGCTTTGAACCTGAGACCCTTGCCTCCTGAGGAGCTTCCTAAGGAGCAGGAATTACAGGCCTGAGCCACTCGAACTTTGTTTACCTGGGAATGCTTTTGAGTCTCATCTTGTGCTGTAGGAGGGTCTTCTACTACAATCTTGAGCATAGAGTACTGGTTAAAATGCAGATTCATAGGCTTACAGACAGGTAGCCTGTATTTGGCCATGCATCGAAAGTCTGAAGTATAGTAAGTGTGAGGCCTGCTACCTTGGAACAGTACTGCTTAATGGATGATCCAGAGCTTATACTGCAAGTCCTTCATGCAGAAGGTAAATAATAAATCAAGAAAACAAACTGAATCAAGATAGGCCCTTTCTTTCACCTCAGTTATAAAGTTCATGTTTAATTATCCTCTTGTTACCATGAAGTTTAGTAGTCCTGGTTTTCCTTTAAAATACCAGATTGATTCTGATCAATTAATTGCATACAAAATGTTTTGTTATCCATAAAGAATACTTATAAATTGCATTGACCTGATTTCCTATAGAAAATGAATGAAATGAACTGCCATCACATGTATTTAGTCCTCTCTAACTAGACTCCCGGTGGTAAGAGTGACAAATGCAGCCAGTGGAACCAGTACCACCTCCACTTTCACAAATGAAGTGATTTTACCAGCTGGGGAGAGGACCCCTTACATGCTACATAGGACGAATGGTACATTTCTGCCCCTCAAATGTTTTTCCTCAAACAAAAAGATGACCTTCAGTCTCACCCTTTCCACAAACCTTCACTCACTAAGCTTTGTGCCAGGACTCAGAGCTAGCAAGGTGGCTCCAGAGGATAAAAGCATTTGCAATGCAAGCCTGAGACCCTGAGCTGTGTAAAGATGGAAGGATTTGCACCTACACTCACACACATACATACCACAATAATAACACAATTTAACATTTTTTATATTTTATATTGATTTTTATTAAGCTCTACATTTTTCTCTGCTCCCCTCCCTGCCTTTCCCCTCCCCTTCAACCCTCTCTCAAGGTCCCCATGCTCCCAGCTTACTCAGAAGATCTTGTCTTTTTCTACTTCCCAAATTTAACATTTTTAAAAAGAAGTTCTCTCTCATTGTCATGGGCCATATTTTATCCAGTAAATTTGTGAAACTGAATTTGGCTTCAATCGTGCAACAACCCTTTCAATACTATATCACTGTTCTCTCAAAATTGACCCATCTTTCTCATTTCATTATGAAAGGAAACTTTATTTCAGAGTAGCAAGTGCATTGTCTGAACTCATCAACACCCTCTCTGTCCCTCCCCCTCCCCCGTTTGTTGCAGACCAGGATGAAAGAGCAGCTGAGCTCAGCAGGGAGCAGAACGAGAAAACCATCCGGAGCACACAGACTGCGCTCCGCAATTTCCGGGAGTTCCTCATCTCCAAGTACCCTTCCGAAACCAGAGAGATCTATGTCATCCCTTGTAAGGAGCTAGATGCCTACCTTGCCTCCTTCTTCGTGGATGCCAGGCAGAAGGATGGGTCTGAGTATGAACCCAACAGCTTGGCGAATTACCAATGTGGGCTGGAACGGTACCTGAAAGAGCACAGGTATGGCTACAGCATCACCAGGGATAAGGAGTTCAAGCGGTCCCAGGAGGCCCTGAAACAGAAGCAGATTGAGCTCCGCTGCAAAGGAAAGGGAAACAAGCCTCACAAGTCCATGAAACTCACGTTTGCCGACGAGCTCATATTGCGGAAGAGGGGACTGCTGAGCAGGTATAACCCCGAGGGTCTGCTCAACCTTGTCTGGCTCAACAATACAAAAGCCTTTGGGCACTGCACAGGCTTTCATGGATCCACCTTGAAATGGGGCGATATCCGGCTCCGCGTCACAGAAACTGGACTCGAGTATTTGGAATGGATGGGTCAGGACACCGGTGATCTGAATGCCAAAACCAAGAGAGGAGGGACAGACTCACGAGTTTATGCCACCCAGCATGCCCCACAGACCTGCCCGGTGCAGGACTATAAGGAGTATGCCCAGCGGAGGCCTCCTGCGATGCGCTATGAGGATGCCCCCTTCTACTTGTCCATCAAGCCAGTTGTGAACTTGGCAGCTCTGCATTGGTACAATTGTCAGGCCCTTGGCAAGAACAAGCTAGCCAAGATGGTGAAGACCATGTGCGAGAAGGGCAACATCCCCGGCAGGAAAACCAACTTCAGTGTCTACCAGAGCTGTAGCACCTTGTCTGAGGCCCAGAGCAACCAGCTGGTGCTCATCTGCAACAACTTGAGCCAGCAGGCTGCCCAGTCGGTGGCTGGCCACTCCACCAACGGCAATTTCATTGTCTCCTCTTATGACTCTTCCTCAGACACGGCTTGACCAGGTGGCTTGCTCACTTCGGTGTCCGTGTCCCATGAAACCATCATTGTATACTGCATTTCGTCGCCTTTCACGTGCCCTCAGTGTTAACTTTATAAAATGCAAATCTATATTTTTTTTCTTTTTACAGATAAGCCAATGGCAATAGTTTGGTATCACTAACAGTATTTATAGGCTTGAGACAAATAAGTGTGCTTGTGGTTGATTACATATAATTGCTGTTACAGACTTGGCAAAATCATAGTGGTTCTCAGGCAACAGTAGAGGAAGAATTCCGTTTTTAAAAAAAGTCAGAAAGGAAACCGAGAGTGATTCAAGACTCTGTTCTCACGCCTCGTCCTTGCCTCCTTCCGCTTTTAGTCTCCTTCATAGATGGATTTATTTTTTTAATTTTTAAAAATTCTTTATGAATCTGGAGGAGACAACTTTACTGCTCACGCAGAATGTTGCTGAGCCAGAGAAGATCCTGAAAAGGGGTATCATAAGCTCAACATCAAGTTATTTACATGCATTTTTAGTATAGAGTTTTAGCTCCTGAACCTCATTTTTCACCATATGCTTAAAGTATTTTTCTTTTGGGGGGTGGAAGGAGGATTAAAGGTGCCATTCTTTTTTGCAAGATGTCTTATTTTTAAATAATATGCAAAGTCATACTGGGGGATGGGAGGAGACTGTTACATAGGTCATTTTTAGTGGTGTGATTGGACCTGCATAAAATTTTCTTTTTCCCTAAGTCAGTGTAAATGAGTTTGATCATCAGATACACATGAAATTTTAAACTTTCAAAAATTTTGAAAATATTTCCAAGTGTTAGATTGTATATCAGCATAAAAGAGAAGGTAGAAAATGGAGGCCCCACTACCAATGTGGCTGCACTGTTGGAGACAACAACCTGCAGTACTATTACAATTTCTCAGCATTACAGCCAGCTCTTCTCCCTAGGGGAGCTGACACCCATTTTAAATCACAATATTTTGTTACCAGGCTTAGCTGAATTCAAGGCATTCTTGAGTTTCTTCTCAACTAATAGAAATGTATTTATCTGTGGTATTCTATAGGTAGAATAATTTTGTGGTGTTTGCTCCAGTCTTTGTTTTCAAGTCTTGAAAACTAGTAAATTATTAGTTAAAACAGTTCAAAATTCAAATGAATTTAGACATTTGAGCCACAATAAGAATGAGTTGGGTTCCTTCCCATCCTGTGCAAACAGTAATAACTAAGAACTCTAAAAACCATCATTGGTTTGTTACAACCGAGCACCCTGTTGGGGAGGGGTTTATTCTTCAAGCCAACCTTATAACTCACATTAACTTGGAAGGTAGGTGGTATTTTATTATCATTTGGTACAATAGGAGAAACATTTTTATCACAGAGCCAAGCTTTCCCATGGCTTGGTGGCTCTTTGCATCAATACATAGTAAGCACATAGGGCCTTTCTGCTAGACTGTGATCTATGGTGTAGAAGTGGCTGGTCTGCCTGGGGCGTTGGTGGGTAGAAGGAACATCATGAGCTTGTCCTTCCGAGAGAAGCATTGTTAAGAAAAGATGTGTATATTTCTATACAAGTACTATCTAAATCCTCTGAGCAACCTTAAAAAGAAAGTCAAGTTATCCTCATTAATAAGTCAGTTAGATGAAGAAAGAGTCTGTCTTCTCACCGCAGGCTTCTTTTTTAAATTATTATTTTTATTATGTAAAGCAATTTTCAAATTTAAATGCATGTACAATTTGATCATATTCTTCTCCTCTTCAAGTTCTCCCAGATCTTCTTCTCCCTATTCACCTTAATTTATTTCTTACTCAATATACAAGCAAAAAACCCAATACAACAACTAAACCAAGAAAACAAAACAAAACCCATCCAAGCAAAATTAACTCCCCCCAAAACTATAATCAAATAAAAGCACACACACACACACACACACACACACACACACACACACANAGAATTCATTACTTGTTGGTCAACTCACCCTGAACATGAATCCTGTCCTGGAGTTCACCGCAGGCTTTTTGTATTCATCTTTTTCAGTATGAGCTAGTTGTTGATTTGGGTAGCTTGAGCTAGAAATGGGAACAGCATCTTTCTGTTACCAAAGGCTATCTAGTTTAAAGGAATGCTGGGATGTTTCATGGTTGCACACTATCCTCTAACCCACCTCCCCATTGCCTCTGCTTAAACACACAGCTGCTTTCTCCCAGTTCCTCTGCAAACCCTCCCCACTCTTGGAGTCAGACCCAGCATAAAGGAACTTTTTTAAAGGTTGTTTGTTTTTATGTGGCATACCTGTCATTTTTTATCATCATAGTTTTTAAGTCCTCAGTCATGTTGGAAGCAGAGTTGATTGGGGGGGGGGAAGCCTGTCACTGCACTGAACTGAGAGGATAGAACTAGGGAATTCTGTGTCCCTGCTGGTGTTCTGGAGTACTGACAGGAGCATCTGCCCTGCCTTCATCAAGACAGTTACATCAATAATGTGAATTACTTTTATTTACTTATGTTTTGCTGTGATAACTAACCAGATAGGAACACTGTGATATTTAGATTAAAACAACTTTTAGAAAAATGGCTTACTAGAAGAAGCATAGCCAATTTAGAGCTTCTTTAAGTTACAAAAAGTTCATGACTACCTCTAAATTTTGTATTTTTATCTAAACAATACTGAGGACACACCACTGCCAGATGCCATTTTTATTACTTGGAATTTTAACTTAGAAAACTTACTCCACTCTGGCAGAGGTGCACACCAACGTTTATTATGCTTACTAGGGCTAATATGAATGTTTCATACATAATATGTGTCCACTATTAAATATTTATCTTAAAATTTCCCTGTTCATTCATTTTCTCTTAAGTTACTGTGTTGTGTTCTGTTTACTACAGGGCTTCACCACATAGTCTATCCTAACCCTTATCCCTCCACATCCGGAATGCTGGGATACAGGAAAGCAGCACTGTACAAAGTTCATTTCCCTAAATTAAAGTATTACCTGAACTACAGTATATTGCCTGCATCTTTTCTGGTGTAGACTAAGTCTCTGGTTTTTTAGTTAGGTTTTTATTACTGCAAACTCTGGCATTAACTAACATCCAGAGCCATAATATCAGTGAATCTACTGAGATGAAAATTTATGGCTACATAGGCAAATATTTATTGAATATCAAGCTGGTGGGAAGTCTATAAAGATGTATAAAATTCTTCCTGTTCTCAAAGAAAATGTAAAGGCGCTGTAATAAAAGTTCTACTTTTGAGAGCCCAGCGCCCTCAAATCTCTGTGCTTACCTATTCTGCATTGCCTTTCACACTTTGTACTCCTGCAGTTACTGAAGTCATTAAATATTCCAGTTTGCTGCAGAGTGTATCCCACTTGTTGGAGAATTTTTTTACTTATTTTTATTTTCTGTGCATTGGTGTTTTGTATATCTGTGTGAGGGTGTCGTGTCCCCTAGAACTGAACTTACAGACAGCTCTTAAGCACTGAGCCATCTCTGTGATTTGTTTCCTAAGAGATGTCACTCAGCTTGTCCTGTTTATATTTAGTTTTCAACTATAAGTGGGGAGGCACTCTAACCCAAATCTCTAAGTATTGGACTCCAGTTGCAGACCATGGACCAAAGGGAATTGTTGTTTTCATGGGCGTTCTCCTTTAAATCCAGCTCTACTACTGGATCCATGTTATTAGTTTGAGATACAATTTGTACTATTTGACAGTTTTAAACACACCTTTAGTCAAAGGATTAAAATTTTATCAACATAATTAAGATTTCCTTAAGTGAATTTATTTAGTGGTTAAAAACAAAGGCTAGGTAAAGTAATAGCCGATACTAATAGCAGGGAGATTAGAAATGCAAAATGGGTTTCTTATATTATCTTGACTTTTCTTCTAAAAGGGAAGCCAAGCATAAGAAATTTCACAGACATAATTTGCAAATTATATTTATCAGAATCAGTGGAGACAATGTCAAATTTTAAGGTTTTTTTAAGAGTGCAGTGTAATTACTTGTCTTTTTATGAAATGTCTGTCTTGGTATAACACTGGAATTAGCATTTTTACTGTTTTGCATTTATTTCAGTGGGAACTTTGAAGAAGTTTACTCGTTTGTTGTAGGTAGAATTAGGAAGGCATCAGTGATGTAGAACCCTAACAGTTATTGTGCATACAGTGTTTTAGTGGCTATTGATTCTCTGTGTTGTTGCATTTTATAACTCACATACCTACAATACTTTACTATTAATTTATAAGTGATTATTTATATTGGATGTAGAGTACTAGTCCAGCCCGATTAAATTTATCTAACTGAACTTTTATACCCATAACCTATTATGTTACACTTTTAAAATAGCATTTATAACTGTAAAATTTTTACTTTATAAAGCATTTGTTATAAAAAAAATTCCAAAAACCATTACAATTTCTATGCATTGTGAGATAATTGAGTGACTCCTGAGGTTTGCATGTTGTTCTAGATGCTTGTTCATGGTGTTTGTGACATTGCTATGGAATCATTAACCGTCACTGCTATCACTTCCTATAGTTAGGCTATGCCGCCCACTTGTGTGTGTGTGACTTGAGAAAGTAAGTACTTCTTTTGAGCCAGCACTTAGTGGCCTCTACAGAAGGAAATGCAGTTGTCATACAGTGCCAAACTATTATTTCATGTGTATCATTCTAGTCTAGAGAGCTTTCCTTCCACACACCTTCAAAAAAGGAAAGCAAGAATTCTGTTTTGTTTGGTTTTTAAGCACTCTGTCACCGAGAATTTTCTGTTTCTTTTAGACTTGAGCATTTTTGCAGACAAAATAAAGTCCAGTAGACAGTTGAGCAGCACCGTCTCCTGATGTAGATATTTTAGGTTGAATGGTGTAGCAGCAAAAGCCTGTGAGGCACACACGTTATGTAGCTGGTCAGCGTGGCTTGCTATTAGAATTGCATCTATAAGAATAACTAGTAATTTCAGAGTTGGAGAGATGACTCAGTGATTAAGAGCATATACTGTTCCTCCAAAGGACCCAAGTTCGATTCCCAGCTACTACATTGGGTATCTGTAATTCTACCTCCAGGACAAAACGTCTGCACGTAACAGATAATTAAAAATAGCAAAAAATGAATTTAAAAAAGAATAATTAATGATTTAATATAGTTCCTAATATCAACTTTTGTATCCAATATTTCTTATGTCTGTGGAGTATATTTGGTATGTCCATCAGGTCTTTCATATCTGTCTGTCTGGTTCAGTTCGTAGTATTTCTTACTTGCCCCAGCGGTTCTACACGCACTCTGTTGACAGGAAGAACACTGCTTCAACAGATTAACTCTGTCTGCTGTATTTGGTCAAAATTCAACATGGGGAAATATCATTACAATCTTATTTATTCTCCTACAGTAGAGGTTAAACAATCATAAAGAACCTTTTCACACAGCATGCCAACATTCCCCACTTAGGGTTTCCTCCTGTCCATTCTGTAGATAATAATAAGATTCCTCCAATGAAGGATAATCTCCTGAATTAGATAGAGGCTTTTGTGTGGCTGTCAGAGGCATAGTGACAGCCAGTGCTGTATTTGGACACATTGGTGCTGAAATTGCTGATTTATTCTAACATTATTAAAACTAATTCCTCAAGGCTCCTGTCACTTCTTTGCTTAGAGCAGTGGCTCTTAACCTTGGGGGGGGGGTGTTGAGTGACCCTTTTACAGGGGTTGCATATCAGATACCATGCATATCAGATACTTACATTTTAATTCATTTCAGTAGCAAAATTACAGTTATGAAGTAGCAATAAAAATAATTTTGCACTGGAGGTCACCACAGCATGAGGAACCATATTAGAGAGAGGGTCACAGTATTAGGAAGGTGGAGAACCATTAGCTTAGGGCAAAGAAAGGCACTCCTGCCAGAATATGCTTTAAATGTCTGCTCCCCCAGAAGTGATGGAGTGATAAAAAGAAGCTGAGTCCTGCGTGGTGTGGAGCAGCACTGCTGTCATCCAGCCCCAGAGCTACATCGGAACATTTCTTGTTTTCTGTATTGGAAGATTTCAGACACCAAAGAATATGGCATGGTAGCTTCCAGTGATGGTGTCTCTCTAAGTTAACAATGGGCATGTGTTTGAATCCTGCTCTCGGATTTATTTTCTACCCTTGGATCTTCTGTTTTGAATCTCTCTCTCTCTGTCCAAGGCCTTTATGTATAGAGCAACTTTTTAAACAAATAGTATATATACTTGGTAGGTTTTTAATTTATAATTTCCAGTTTTTTCCATAATTGTAAATATACTCATTGCTAAAGTTGAACATATAGTTGCCAGATCAGCCTCCTGGTAAGTGACCATTTCCTTCTTCTGTACAGTAATGCAAACATTTATTTAACTAAAATCCAATCAGCCTAGAGGCTGTTGAAGAAAATGAGTGGCCATACTTGGTTTTACGAGAATCAGTATGTGACCCAGCTGGCTGCTACAGAGAAGAACTGGTGAGGCTTAGTGTACTGGAGGCTATGTTCACCTTCAAGGAGGTCCTTATCATAGGTGTGCGTTTACACTTCCGTTTCTTTCATCAACCGAGAACTTGGAGAATAAAAAGACAGATTTGTCATTTTAGCACCTATTGTTTAAGACAAGGCATCTGCTTGGAAATGCTATAACCACAATTAATGCTGGGGGGCGGATCATGAAACCACAGAGGGTTGTGTTGTCCTTCTGGGATGCATTTACTTACCCAAGTTGGTAGATTGTCATCTTTCTGTGTGTTTTCTAGCCACATGGCTTCTAGATGATTGATGTGAAAAAAAGCACATGTGTGTCTGCCTCACTCAAGTCATATTTTAAAACTTTTTAAAAACTACAATTTTAATGGAAAAGGAGCAGAGAAGGGTGGATTAAAATGCGAGATGCTGTGCTAATGTGTCCGATGGTCCTGCCTGTCAATGTCTGTAATATAGAACTGTTTGTGACTAAGAGCGTATGGCATGGTTTTCATTTTTATTTCGCTGCTCTCTTTTACACTAAGATGTTTCATCTTTATCAGCTCACTGCTTTTGCTTCACAACTGTCTGTGTACTTGTGCTTTAAATAAAACTCTAGTTTTGTGTCCCAGTTATTGGTTCCATCGTGTGTATAACGTTTGCATCTAATGTAGTGAGATTTTCTGTTTTTTATATTTGTTGATACAGCCTAAATTTCACAGAAATGAGCAATCCAATAAACTCAGCCCATGTGTGTCAATAATATCTATATTAAGAACCTGTTTAGTCATACTGTCTTTTCTGTATTTGGGCATGATGACCAATTTTTAGGTAATAAATTATTTTCTGCAAAAATAACTTTTTATAACTCTACCAATTTAAAAAGCAGGCACAGTTCGGGGGAGGGGAATCAAATTGTTGGCCTGATAGGCTGCAGTAGCCATGGTATGTTGACAGTATGTACGAAGTCAGGCACGCCACGTCTAACCATGGAGGGGACGTGGAAGAGGAGGTATTCATGTACACAGCTGTTTACACAACCTTGTAAGGTTATACAGTTCTTTAGTAATGGATCTGTAGCTGGTTAATTCTTGGGCTTTCTGTAGTCCTAGGCCTGCTTATGGAGCAGAATGCTCCACAGCTGAAAATCAGCTGTCTGCTGTTTTATTTATTTGTTTACTTACTGTGGAGGGTGTGGAGAGAGAGAGAGAGAGAGAGAGAGAGAGAGAGAGAGAGAGAGAGAG
>LOJH01026511.1:7149-18373 GCA_001685095.1 Ellobius talpinus
ACACACACACACATTTAAATATCATCCTTAGGTGCCCTACCCTGTTGCTAGTCTACCGGCCCTTCAAAACTCAGCAAATGATCTTGCTGTCTTTCCACCTGTCCCAGTAAGAGCTGTCATTTCTGTTCTGAAGAGTTAAGTTAATGACTTTAAAATCTGCTAAGCTTATAATCTATAGATTTAATACCCTCTAGACAATCTGAACTATTATTATTACCTGCTGACAGTAGTCCTAAGAACTACTCTATAGTCACATGGATGACATATACAACACAATTTTCCTGCATCTCAGTTGTAGAGTGCCAACTCTTGAGTGGCGAATTTCATAAGATGAACTCTCCACCACCACCTTGAGCCTTGTGCTTTCATTTCACAGTTTTTTTATAATGTTATTGCCTAAGAAATTTCTATAAAGGTAGTTGCCATTATTGGTTAAGGAGGACATAGGTTGGACTATGACTGTATCGCCTCTTTTTTTTTTTGCTGGATCCTCACTGCACTGTTGTGACTACTGTTGACAATACCTGTTAGGTCTCAGGACATTGCCTAAGACAGTGGTTCTCAACCTGTGTGTTGTGACCACGTTAGGGGTTAAACAACCCTTTCACAGGAATTGCCTAAGACCACTGGAAAAGAGATATTTAGGTTATGATTAATATCAGCAATAAAATAACAGTTATGAAGTAACAATGACAATAATTTTATGGTTGGGGGTCTCCACAACATGAGGAACTGTATTAAAGGGTCACAACATCAGGAATGTTGAGAACCACCAGCCTAAGAGAGCAACATAAGCCTTTGGTTTAGTTTCATTACATTGAGGTTGAAAATTTCTTCTGGTAGAAGGCCCAGAGATTTTTTTTAAATCCCAGGTGGTTTATTCAATTTTCAGAAAAGAACCTCTGAAATTTATGTTTAAAATTGTGCAAAGAATTGTAGAGGTATTCATGCTGCCCTGTGTGCTCACCAAATGAAATGCGTGTCCCAACCACTGGCAAGAAGAAAAACAAACTGATTCATTACAAAAATGACTCAGAGAAATAAATCAACACAGATTCCCAAACTTGCTTTAACATGCTGTAGAATGAGATGAATATATCTATATATCTATATGAGGTGAATATAATGTATATATTGTATTTGTGCAAAAGAATATAAGTGAATCTTTAATTCTGTTCAAGTGTTATTCAGCTATAAGTACATGATAACAGGTTAAGAGAGGTGTGCTCAGAGTGGCAACCTACTCTGGGAGTGGAACCTATGGCTCAGTATTCTCTCTCTCTAGTTGAAAATAGATTTTTTTCACATATTATATTCTGATTGTGGCTCCCCTTTCCAGGTCCTCCCCACCTTCTCACCCACCCAAAACCAAATCCTTTGTTTTATTTTCTTATAAAACAAAACAGGCATCTTAGAAAAGAAAACAATAATAAAATTAAATAAAATGAAAACAAACAAGCAATCATACAATCAGAAAGACAAAGAGCCAAAGCCAAACCACAGCAATCACATGAAAATGCAGAGGCAGATATGTTGTCAAACACAGAAATCTCATAAAAACAAAAAAAATCAGAAAACATAATATATAAACAAAAGGCCTGTATAGTAAGAAAAAAAAGAGAAAAAATGCCTAGATAAAGTATGAGCTAAAAATCAATCAAAATAAATAAATACAAAAATAAAAATGATTTTGAAAAGCAATCCATAAACACCACTGAGTTCTTTTTGTGTTGGGAATCTACCGTTGGGCATGAACCTTGTCAGAAGAGTGGTTTGTATGCCCACTGAACTCCATGGAAGAAAACAAAATTTTCCTTTTTGAGTGGCCATTAGTTGGAGACAGCTTCTGTGCTAGTGATGTGGGCTTGTGTCCATTCACACTCTCAGCCTTGGGACTCTGTTAGGTCCAGACCTGTGCAGATCCTGTGTAGGTTGCCACAGTTTCCAAACTCCCTGAGCCCTGGGGGGAGGGATTTGATGGAGACATCCCACTTAGGACTGAGTGCGTCAAAGTCTCGCACTCTGCATATTTTCCAGTTGTAGGTTTCTGTATTAGTTCCCATCATCTTCTGTCGGAGGAAACTCCACTAATGATGACTGAGTGAGAGAGACACTGATCAATGAATATTAAAAAACTGTAGTGGGTTTGAGTAGTTAAGAGTCA
The DNA here is from genome assembly GCA_001685095.1 of Ellobius talpinus. Lineage (NCBI taxonomy): Eukaryota > Metazoa > Chordata > Mammalia > Rodentia > Cricetidae > Ellobius > Ellobius talpinus. The sequence continues at coordinate 9,314 of LOJH01026511.1, forward strand.
TTTTATTGCTCTGTTCCTTCCATAAAATGATAGTTTTTGGCTTTCTGCTAAGTCCATGACCTATCTAGTCTCAGGTTCTTGGCTACCTGAGCAATGTCAAGCATGAGCCCCATCTCACAGAGTGGGCCTTAGATTCAATTAGGTAGTGGTTATTTACTCTCAAAACTTTGGGGCCACTATTCTACCAGTGTATCATGTAGGCAGATCACCATTGCAGGTCAAAGGGTTTGTGTCAATGTTGGGTTTTAGCTCCTCTGGTAGCATGCAGAGTACCTTCCAGTACCGTGTATACTAGTGAGTAGGGGCAAAGGCTCTAGTTGGGTACCAGCTCAATTTTGTGTTCAATGAGATATGTAAGTGTTATCTCCAGCAAAAGGGCTTTAAGATCAGTTTGTGGAGAGCAACCAGCAGCCTTGGCAATAGCCTGTGTTTGGTGGCTTCTATGGCTCTATTGGATATGTAATTGACAAAGATATTTTCCCATTCTGTACCCTGCCACAGTGTCTAAATGATACTGTGTTCTTTGCCATACAGAAAAATTTCAATTTCATGAATTCCCATTTACTAATTCCCTTTCTTTCTTCCTTCATTCCTTCCTTTCTTCCTTCCTTCCTTCCTTTCTTTCTTTCCTCTCTCTCTCTCTTCCTTCCTCTCTCCCTCTCTTCCACCTTCCCTCCCTCCCTTCCTCCTTCCTTCCTTCTTTCTTTCTTCTTCAGGGTTTCTCTGTGTAGCTTTGGAGCCTGTCCTAGAACTCTGTACTGGGATTAAAGGTGTATGCTGCCACCACCTGGCTAGAGTCGCCCTTTTGTTATTCGTGATTTTAGGAAATGTTATTTTTCCCCAGTTTAGCAAAATAGATATTATAAGTTTGTCACATATAGTGATGATTTGGTTGAGGTCTGCCTCCCTCCCCAGCCTCTTCAGGCTTCCCAATCATGAATGCATGTTGAATTTTGCATCTGCTGAGATGATCCTGTGTTCTGTCTCTGAGACTAATTATTTGCCTACTGCTATTCATTTAATGATTTGTATTTGGGGCCCCATCCTTGCATCCCAGGAATGAGACCAGTTTGGTTATGGTATGTGATCTTCATTTGCGATTTGCTAGCTTTTAACTGAGGTGCGTTCAATTTGCTGTTTTGTTCTGTTCTTGTCTGGCTTTGATATCACACTCATACCATGAGTGTCAGTATTCCTTCCCTTATATTTTATGGGAAAGCCTGAAGAATAGTGGTGTCAAGTCTTCTCTCAAAGCTTGGTAGAATTTAGCTGAGACTCTGTTCCAGAGATTTTTCTCTGTTGAGATTATTACTATTTCAATATCATTAATTGTAGATATGCTTATGTTTATGCCCTTTTAATTGAATTTTCAAAATGAAGCATCTCATTTTGTCACTTAGGTCAGCCTGGAACTCACTATATAGAGTCCAGGTTGACCTTGAACTTTTGGCAGTCCTTCTGCTTCAGACTCCTAAGTACTGACCATAGCACTCATGCTGATGCTTGGCCTCAAGTTAAATTTCTAGTTCACATGCACTTAGAAATTTATTCATTTTAGTTTATCCATGTTTTTTAAAATTATACATTTTAAAAATATTCCCTGATAGTTCTTTGGATTTTATTGACATCTGTTGTTAAGAGTTCTCTTTTGAACACTTATTTTGTTAATTTCTAACTTTTCTCTCTTTATTTGTTTCTTTTGCTATTTTGATTTAGGGATTGCCAATCTTAATAGTTTCAGAGAAACAAATGTTGGATTTGTTGACTCTTCATTCTATTATCATTAATTCTTTTCTTATTTTGTTTCTTTCTACTTCCTAAGTTTCAGTTTGGCTTATATTTGTTTTTCTAACACCTTGTGGTGCACCATTAGATTACTTGTGCTCTCTTTAAACCTTTATTAATGTCAACATTCCAACCGATACACTGTCTTCACTGAACTTGCTCCTTTGTGTATCAGAGGTTCTAGAAAGTTTCTTTCCTTTTCAGTTCTTCAGTGCCTCACCACTTTTCCAAGAGCGTGTACCCTTTAACCTTTCAGTGTTTGCAATTACTTAATTTTCTTTGCTACTGACTTCTCGTTTGATTTCATTTGGTTGATCTAGACACAGGAGAACTTCTCTTTTGTATTTGTTAAAATCTGCTTAATTGCATAGAATGTAATCTGTTTTGAAGAAAGTTTTACAGACTGCTGAGATGAACATATATTCAGCCTTTGGATAGAACATCCTAAAGATTTCTGTTAAATCCATTTAATCTGTGATGCTATTCAACTCCAAAGTTTCTTTGTTCATCTCTTTTAATCTGGATGATCTACCTATTGATGTGCATGGGTCTTTGTAGGTCATCACTATTAGTATCTGGATATAATTGTTACCTTTTCTCCCCCTTGGTGATGTTTGTTTTATGAAATTGGTTGTACTGAATTTTGGTCCTTATCAATGGTTATATCATATTGGTGGTTTATTTCCTTTATTAATAGGTTGTGATCTTCCTTATCTCTGACTTGGATTGAATTTTGACTTGAAGTCTGCTTTATCTGATATGAATATTGTTACTTTTGCTTGCTCTTGTCTTCCCCTTTTTAAAAAATATTTTTTTATTTTTTAAATGTATTTTAAATTAAAATATAATTACATCATTCTTCTTCCCTTTTCTCACTCCATTCTTACACATGTCTCCTGTCTTCAATCCCTCTCATGTCCCTCCTCTGCCTCCATCTCAAATTTATGTCCTCTTTTTTTGATTATTGTTTTACACAGACACACAAATATATAAATGCAATCAATTGAGTCTGTGTTCTTTATTTGTGTATTATAAAAGGAATTATCACTTTGTATTGGGTAATCAGTTGGGATGCTCATTCTTGAGAGAGTCCTTTTCTCAGCAGCCATTAGTTGCCTGCAGTTCTTTGTCGAGGGGTGAGACTCCATGGGATTTTTTACCTTCTGCATTAACATGTAAATTGATATTGTCATTGTCTAGATCTTCTTATTTAACAGTCATTTCTAGGAGACATAATTTCACAGCAAACTTTCTGGTCCTCTGGCTTTACAATCTTTCTTTCTCCTCTTCTTTGATATTCCCTGAGCTTTAGGTACAGGAACTGTGATGTGATGTGTCTGTTAGGGCTGGACTCCCCACAATCTATTGATTTCTGACTGTGTCCAGTTGTGGTTTTCTATAATGGTCTCCATTTGCTGTAAATGGAAGTTTCTTTTATGAGGGGTGTGAGCTACATTTATCTTTGGGTAAGAAAGGTGAGTTTTAGAATGCAGTTCAGAATCATGCTGGTCTAGTAAAATAATTGCAGTTTGTTTCTATGATCTATGACTTCATTAGCCCAGGTAGTTGGCAAAGTCTTTAGAACTAAGCATAAAATACCATTTTTTTGAATTTTTGGTCAGGGTAGCCCACGTGACTCCCAAAGCAATACAGACTATGTCTGTTGACCTTGACTACTTCTCAGGGGATGAAAGTATATTCCTATTGCTGTAGACCCTGTAAAATGACATAACTTTGTTTTGTTAAATATTTATACACACATATATGCACACACATATGTATATATGTATATATATGTGTGTGTATGCGTGTATATGATGTATGTATGTATGTGTGTGTACATATATGTGTGTATTGTATTTAAATTTAGGAAGTGTGGTAGTTTGAATATAATTGGCCCCCATAAGCTCATAGGAAATAGCACTATTAGGAGGTATGGCTTTGTTGGAGTATTATGTCCTTGTTGGAGGAAGTATGTCACTGTAGGGGAGAGCTTTGGGGTTACCTATGCTCAAGAAACCGCCCAGTGTCTGAGTCCTCTTACTGTTGCCTTCTGATCAAGATGTAGCTAGCACCATATCTACCTGAATGCCTCCATGCTTCCTACCTTGATGATGATGTACTGAACTTCTGAGCTGTAAGACACTATCTCAATGAAATGTTTTCTTTTTAAAGAGTTGCTGTGGTCATAATGTCTCTTCACAGCAATAGAAACCCTAATGAAAACAGGAGGTAGGTAAATATAAAATAAGATTCATTGAGACTTGATCAAAGAACTTTTGCGCTATTTTTCTCTCTTCTTTTGACTGCTGTATTGTTTCCACCGTTCTACTTTCAATTTGTCTTTGCCAACAGGGTGTGTCTCTGTAGACAATAAAGAGTTGTGTCTGCTTTTAATCTGTAGTGTGCCTGTCTTTTAATAGGAGCATCAAGGTCCTTTACATTTAGGATTACCATTGGTCAAGACTTCTGATTCTTGAATATTTGTTTTTTTTTTCTGGTTGGTTCAAATATTGTTTTTAAGTTACCTTCCTCTCTAGTCTATCTTGAGCATTGCTGGTTTAGTATTGCTCAATTTATGTTTTTCTAGCTTGTTGTTATTTTAAGATGTGTTACATTTGTTTATGCTGTGTGATATTTGTTCAATGATGTGAAGATGTGGTCCATTCTCTTACGTTGTATTTGTTTAACTCTGTGAAGCTGGTGATTTTAAAAAGATTCGTGTATATTTAATTTCCATACGTGGGTGTTTTGCTTGCATGTGTGTCTGTGCACCACATATATGCATTGCTTAGCAGAAGAAAGCCTTGGACCTTTTGGAACTGCAGGTCCAGGTGGTTGTTAGTACCATATGGGTGCCAGGAATTGAACCCAGTTCCTGCGGAAGATCAGCCAGGGCTGTTAATTGCTGAGTCAGCTCCCCAGCCCCTCTTGTGCTTTAGAAATTAACTTAATCATAATTCTCTTAACTGAACTTACTTGAAACTAATCAGATTTCTGACTATTCAGTAGAATGGCAGAATATTGATAAATTTCTATACTCTAAAGTTATTATTATTATTATTATTTTAGTTTACCTTAGTTTTGAATGTCTCTGTGAGTATAAAATGTACTTCAGTTATAACTAAAATGCTCAAATCCACTTCTTAAGAAGACTGAATATGATTTTCCCTCCCTTATCCCCAGGCTAGGCTATCAGAGTATTTATAATAAGCAAATGCCACCGCTCTTTAATTCTGAAGACAGTTCATCCAGATTTTAGACTGCATGAGTTTAAAGGTCACTAGATATAAATGGCTTGCAGAATGATAAATCCTTGAAACATAAAACCTCGTGCTACGCTATTTTCTTTCTGAGAATTATTACCAGCTAGTTTGAAAACAAATGGAATTAAGGAAAACCAGAGAGATTTTGGCAAAGGTCAAAAGATAAGAATCTCAAGCTCATCATTGTCATCCACTAAGAAACAATGTCTTAGAATTTTCATTTAGTCCTGAGAAAAATCTTGAATTTGTTTCAAATGATCTTTTAACTCCTTTCTGCTTGCCTTCTCCTCCTCCTCCTCAGATTCCTGAGAAGAAATCAGAGATCTTCCCAGAAGAGTTATTGCCACATGGTTAAAATATCTGTGTTTCTCCAGGACAGTGCACACGCTAACAAGTGTTATGCCCCTGAGCCATCTCCCCAGCCCAGAAGCCTCTTTCCTTCAGAGGAACTATCTATCCTGGGAGCTGTAAGGTTTCCATTTCTTTTTATTTAGCTCAGCTGGGATCTCAATAGAATCTCATTTGCTTGTCACATTGCTAGAGCACGAACATTCAGTGTGAAGTGGCTTCCACTGGGCTGTCTCGATGGTGGCTCATGGTGATCTTGCTAGTTGTTCAGGAACGCTGTGCCTGTCTGTGTGACCTTGCCTGGTGTACCCTTGTTGAACAAGTTTGACTGCACTGAGATTGAAAACAGGATGAAATGTAGAGTTTGGGTTAGATGTGTTTGTTTCTTTGTAATTTTTTGTTTTGTTTTCAATACATCCCAACCACAGTATTTCCTCCTTCCACTCCTCCCAGATCCCCACCTCCATTCACCCCCAGATCAACTCTTCCTTTGTTTTCCTTTAGAAAGAGCTTGCCTCCCAGAGATATCAGCGGGACACAGTCTAATAACATACAATAAAACTAGGTGCAAACCCTCCTTGTAAGGCTGGGACAGGCAACCCAGTAGGAGGAAAAGTGTCTCAGGAGCAGGTGAAAGAGTCAGAGACATACCCTGCTACTATTGGAGCCCCACAGAAACCCTGAGCTACACAACCATAGCACATATGCAGAGGACCTAGCATGACCCATGCAGGCCCCGTGATTGCCACTTCAATCTCTCTGAGCACCTATGAGTCCCACTTAGTTGATATCTGTGGGTGTGCTGATGTCTACTCTCCTGCATGTTGTTTATTATTGTTAAAAATGCTGCAAGATCCCCGGCAGCAGTAGGCAGGCAGTGGGCCTGCAAGATCCCAGGTGGCAGTAGGCAGGCAGCAGGCGCAAGATCCCCAGCAGCAGTAGGCAGGCAGCGGGCCCACAGAGCAGCTAGTCCCAGGCAGGGACAGCTTCCGGTCTCTGAGCGGTGGCTGGTCTCAGGTGGGGAGACACATGGTGGGCGGGCTGGTCCCAGTGAGCCTGGGGGTGTGAGCAGGCTGCGGGTAGAAGGCACATGGACAGACACATTGTACAGAATAGAATTGGATATTTATTACTTAGAGGAGAGAGAGAGTGGGGGAAGAAGGAGAAGAGAAAGGAAGAGACAGAGAAGAGAGCCGGAGAGAGGGAGGGCGCATGCCAAAAAAGGAACAGTGAGAATCAAGATGGCGAGAAGAGGGCAGGGGGGGTCACTGGAAGTGGGCGTGGCTTGTCTCTTAAAGAGACAAAAACCATAACAATTATAGTTACTCATTCTTTGCCAATGTGAAGCAGGCTTTTGTGTCTGCTCCTAGATTAGAGGAAGGGAGAGAATTTTCAAGGCATATTTCCCTCACAAAGTATGAAAAACACCCTTGGCAGATTTCAGTATAAAGTGTGCTATAGACATCTTTTGGACACAAACATTAAACTGGCAAATATTTGTTCCTATGGTTGCCAAGAAACCTGTGGTCCTTGTGCAGATGTAGTGGGAGGGCACTTGCTTGGGTGGCATTGCTCATCCATACTAGTTTTTGCTTCTCTTAGCCTCCCATTCCATCCTTGCAGGTGTTGACCAGATTGGGATAGTCAAGTAATCCTCACTTCTCCATCTTAAAACAGGTAATCTGAGACATGTTACATACAGGTTCTTAGAGTTCCCAGACAGGGTTGTCATATAAAAAATTACAAAATTCCCAGGTGAATCTAAGTGTTCAGATAAACAACAAAGCATTTTCAAAAGTATAAATATGTCCCAAATAGTGCACAAGCATACTTTTATAAAAACATTATCATGGCTTGTTTTTATGTCAACTTGACACAAACTAGAGTTATCCAAGACAAGGGAACTTCAATTGAGAAAATGCCTCCAAAAGACTGGGATGTAGGCAAGCCTGTAGGGCATTTTCTTAATCAGTAATTGATGTGGCTCAGCCCATTGTGGTTTAAGCCACCTCTGGGCTGGTAGTCCTAGGTTCTCTAAGAAAGCATGCTGAACAAGCCATAGGAGCAAGCCTATAAGAAGCACCCCTCCATGACCTCTGCATCAGAATGAAGGTTTTACCTTCTTTGAGTTCCTGCCTGATAGCCTTCAATAATGAACTGTCATATGGAAGTGAAATAAGCCTTACCTCTCCAAGCTGCTTCTGGTTATGGTCTCATCACAGCAATTAAATTAAGACCTTAACTAAGATAACAATATTCACATGTTATTTTATTTTCAAATGTACAGGGATATTGTCTATTTTTATTTGCTAGACCAGGTAACCATATTCCCAAAGGGTTTGTGACCTAATTGTCCATGGGAGGAGCCAGTGTAACACGGAACCCTAGGATGGATTTACTGTACACCTTGTTCTGTTCCTTCCAGTCCCCAGCTCCAGTTTCCCAGCTTTATCTTCTTCAGTAAACTTCTCAAAAGCAGACACCTGTCTCAGATCAGGTACTGCTTTTGGGGTAATGCTTAAGTAAAATATGAGGTGAAGCCAGGAGTGCTCTTAACTCTGACCCATTGGGGTTGTATGTGAGTCTTGTTTTTTGGTTTTTTTTTAACAAGTACTCACATGTTTTCTGTAGCTCCTCTGTCCTATGAATTGTAGATAAGGCTTATCAGAGTTGCCAAATTTATGCTCTTTGGGAGTCTCTGTGCTCCTTAATATCTGTCATTTCTGAGATGTTCTTAGAGCTGTGCCTGATGTCAACTCTTTATTGTGGGAATCGGTGCAGCTCAGGGATTATTTCTACACTGAGCCGATTGCTAACTCAGATGTGAAAATCAGCTCTGTCCCCATTTCCCAACCAAGAACTCATGAATATAATATATATGTGTGTGTGATTTAGAATATAAATGTATGAATACATAGATACATTTTCAGGATATATATATATACACACACATGTACACATATATGTATATATGTATATATAACATAGCTGTATAATTAATAATTAACCACTTATGTTGGAGTTCTATGGCAATAAAAGGTTAATTAAAGGTGTTAACCCAGAGTATATGGGAAGAATAACTTGTGCTTCTCTGTCTATTTTCACCAAAACAAAACCCAACAACAACAACGAACCATAAAAAAAGTCTTTGTCTGACAAGGCTTCACTCTGTAGCTCACTGGCCTTGAACTCCTTGATCTTCCTGCCCCAAATCTTTGAAGGCTGGCTACTAGGATTACAATATATACTACGCCATTCCCAGCACTTTTTTCCTGTTAAATATGAGCAGGGTTTTTTTGATTCTAGGTAAATCAAATCAGTTCAAGAGTGCATTGGTACTTGAGGTTGATGTTAATGCTGAGGTGGTTTCTTTCTGTTCCTGCCCAATTGAAGACTGCTTGTCTGTGGTGTTCCAAGTCTTCTTAGACCCATGAATTCCGTAGATATATGGAGGCAAAGGACAGATCTATAAACCAAGGCCAAAATTGATTCCTGGCCTGGGATGAGAATGGGAAGATAGAGAGAAACAATATTGTTAAAAGAACAAAAATAACATGACACAGATACTGTAGGATAAAAGTTGACAAAGACAATGGCCCAAGAGAAAATCGGATGGCTTGTAAGTTTTCCTTCCTTCCTTCCTTCCTTCCTTCCTTCCTTC
>LOJH01026512.1:0-18372 GCA_001685095.1 Ellobius talpinus
TCTTTAATTCTCTACTATCTTGAAGAGCTTTTAAAATGCTAAGCAGCTTGGTTGCAGCTGCTCCACCTCTCTCCAGTTTCAAAATGGTGGTCGTACCATTTCTGCTAGCTCTGGGGCCACCAGGTAGGAGCCATATGCAGAGCACGGAGCAGCCTGGAAACATCTCTGTGTATGGCAGCGGGAATCCGCCATGCTCTCCCGTCTGCCCAAGCCTGATCTTGCCGTCTGCCCAGAAGGAAGAGCTGAGCCACAGGCATGATCTCAGATACTTTCCTCCCAACCCTGAGTGGGCACAGAAACACCCGGGCCCACAAATGCCCCATAGAAATGCTTAATAGCTGGCGTTTGTACTGGTGGCACAGCCCAGGAAGCCGCATTTTAAAACGGTGCGGCTTTTTGGGGGGGTACGGCTGCTGAGTCAGGAAATTCTCTCTTAAAGGAGCTATGGCACACTGCCAGCAGTGCTAAACTTTGTATTTCTGTCTAGAATTCTTTTTAAAGCCCTCTCAGGTTTTACATGGAGTCAGTTTGCCACATTGGGCACCAATCTGTTTTAAGAGCGTGGGCCCTTTGTTCGTCCTGGCCGCCTGGCTAGCTTACCTGTTCTTCTCCCTTGTGGTATAATTCCCTTCTGCTGGAATCCGAATCCTAGAAGCTTGAGAAATCTGTTTAAGCCTTTCTCCCTCGTTTGGGTTCTCTACTGGCCTTTTTAGTTCTTCCTAGGTGGCACTGGGTTTGATCACCCCCACTACTCCAAGAAAAAACAATCACAGTAAGTGGTTACCTTAATCGTTTTTTATAGCTAATGAGTGAGCTGAGGCCAGAGGGTTGTACAGCTTTGACAGCTCCTCCTCCTCCTCCTGTCCTTTGTAACCTTTCTGACTACTGTCATTCTTACTGGAGTGAGGTGCTGTGTTGTGGTTTTGAGTCTCAGTAGTGACCACTGATGCTGAACATCTTTTCTCATATCTGCCATCTGTGTCTGCTTTGGAGAAATGTTTTTATATACCCTGAGACCAGGTTGTTTGGCTTTTTGTTGTTGGGTTTTTAGGGGTTTCTTGTAATTTTACAAATGATCTGTGATCTGCATCTACACTGCTGTTCTCTGCTGTGCAGAAGTCTCTTTTATTTGCTCTGCTCAATCTGTTTATCTTTGCTTTCACTTCCTATGTTGTTGGAGATCTTACCCAAAAAAATGTTCCCTGTCCCAGTGTCTAAGTATTTCCCTTATGTTTTCTTGTAGCTTGAAAGTCTCAGGTCTTTTTATAGTTGGTTTTTATAACTCATGCGAGAGAAGCAATCTAGATTTGTTCATTTTCTCTGTAGATATAGGATAGAAAATTTAAAAAGAAAGCAATAGCTTTCAATTTGTTCAGTTTTCTTATAGTCAGGTTAATTTTTAAAGGTACTTGTTAAAATATAATTGCTCAGTAAAATTAAAATTACTAAACATTAAGTTTGAGAACTTGTTGCCATTTTGTAAAATGTGTCACCCCTTCAGCCACTAGATGTTTCTGGGGAAAAGGGCAGTGTTGGTGCAGTTTATGGACACCTGTGATTGTGTCTTTGTGCTTGCAGAGAGCAGCCCTCGAGGGGGTGCACAAAGGCTGGGGAGTCAGTGTGGTGGTTGGTGTAGCTGCTTCAGGTGAAGAAATCGCCACTCGCCCATTCCAGCTGGTGACAGGACGCACGTGGAAAGGCACTGCCTTTGGAGGTAACACAGTGGACAAGTAGATTTTCTCTCCTGTTTCCGTTGGCATAATTTAAACCACAGTCTCATTTCCTGTGTTAACACAAATCATCTGGTTGTAGTTCTTTCTTGATTGTTTCACGGGAGACCTGAAGAGACTTTCAGAGACGGTATTGGCCTCTGGTGCTGGGGAGGCATTCGGCTTCTTAAGTAAGGAGAGCCAAATAATACAGGACTTCGAAGAGCAAGGGCCAGGTGTAGGGGTACAGCCTTTAATTCCAACACTCCGGAGGCAGGGGCAGGTGGAAGGCCAGCCTAGTGTACATAGTGAGTTGCAGGACAGCCAGAGATACACAGTGAGACCCAGTCTTTAAAAAGAAAAAGAAAAAAAAAGAAATGAGAGAGAGAGCAAGAATTAATGAGCAAGAGGTTGAAGGCAGGCTGGGTAAACTGCCCAGGGTTTCTTGTGTGAATTTAGGTGTCATTTTTAATACTCCTTCCTTAGAGAATGCAGCCATCACTTAATATGGTCAGAATTCTTTCTGAATAACACTAGTTTTAGTAGTACCCAATACGTGATCCTAAACTAAAATAGTGACAAAACTTTTTAGCAAAATTAAAAGCTATCAAACTGATGATCATTTTCCCCTGGTGTAGTCGTAGGAGGGATTTAGTCATTTGGCATTATCTAACTATGGGTAGAAGGCTGGGTAGTCTTTTTGGGGTGCTCAGCTGGGGAGAAATATCAAAACATGTCTCACAGCCCAACTATTGTGAATGAATGACTTCCATAGTTCTTACAGGCTTTCAAAAAAAAAACAACTCAATGAACAATCCTATCCTACCATCCTTATTAGGGGGAAAATAATCCCAGGCATTTTGAATGCTGTTTAAGAGAATGTGTGTTGAGATCCCATACTATGTATTATATCAACTTTTTTGAAACCCAGAATAAAAGCCTTGGAAACTATGCTAAAATGAGGGCATGACCAAAATTTTCTTCTTTATGATTATGTTTACCTTAGAAGATGTCAGTTTGACTAACTGATTCTAGTATCTTGGAACTCTTTATTTAACTGGCATGTGTTCCTGGGGGCACCATATTTCAGGAGCTGGATTTGAAAGGGCCTTTGAAGCCAGAGTAGCTAGGCAAGTTCTCCAGCAGAATTATAAACTATTTATTTGTTTTTGAGGCAGGGATGACCTTCCTGCCTCGGCCTCCACTGTGGCTGTTTTTTCAGGCCTGTGTCATCCAGCCCAGTGTTTAGTAACCCTAAAATAGGAAAAGAACAATTAACTCTAAAGTGTTTACTTTTTCACAGCTAAGGATGTGTCTGACTCTTCCTCTGCGCCACAGCAGTTCTAAAAAGTTCATCTTGAATCCATGTAACCTCTGAACTGTTACCCAGGAGAGGAACGCGATTAAATACATTGCAGAAACTTGTTGCATAAACTTATCCTTAAGAATGTGGTTTCTTTTAGGATGGAAGAGTGTAGAGAGTGTCCCAAAGCTGGTGTCTGAATATATGTCAAAAAAGATAAAAGTTGACGAATTTGTAACTGACACTCTGTCCTTCGACCAAATCAACGAAGGCTTCGACCTGATGCACTCGGGGAAAAGGTGAGCTTTCAGTTCAGCTGACACTTAGAGTGGGAGAAATGAGCGGAACAAATAGAACGTCATGGCTTAGAGGGAGCAGGTGCCTGCTGTCAAGCCCAGTGACATGCATTCAGTCCCCATGACCCACATGATAGAAGAGAACTGGTCTCCACACATGCCAGGGTACACATAGATACATACATAGAATAAATAAATGATTTCTTTTTTAGTTCATCTTTCAAATTTTATTCTTCCTCTGTCTCACAGCATTCGAACCGTTCTGAAGATATAAATTCAGAAGAGAACACTGTCCTTCCTGTACTTTTTCCTGTGATCAGAAGAGAATAGACTGACAGATCTGCTTCAGAAACTACTAGGAGTGCGTATTATGTCCCTAATCAAGGACAAGGCAAATAATCACAAGTCAGTTTTTTGAACTCTCCACGTAAATAATTGCTGCTCAAGAAATATTTTAACATAATAAAAATACTTTCTCCATTTGTGAGTAAATTGAACATCTTGTCGTCTCTAGGCTGCCCAGTATGCTGTCTAGAAACAATACTAACCCAAAAGAAAGGCTAATTTTTAATTCATCCACATAGGTTTAGTTAACAAGCCAAGATTAGAATATTCTTTGTCTGCAAATACCGATTAGAAACATACACTACCAAGCAGTCAGTAAACTTGTTAATTTAGGCAGCTAGTTCAGTAATACATCCTTGAACTGTGTTGACAACAACCAAGTGGCCAGGTGAAGTCAGCCCTGCCTGCTCATAGGGCTTCTTTTGGTAGAATTATGAGAACAGAACAGTGCAGTGTGCTCTGTCAGCTGGACACTGACTGCTGCACATGTGGTAAATACCTATGCAAGTCAAGGGCATGCTCCACAGGATCACCTCCTGCCTAAATATCTACTCAGCTACTCCCATAGCCCAAAGAGAGGCCATGCCGTGATGGCTGCAAAATGCTCAGAAGCATGACCTGTCATCTCACTTAGGGCTCAAGTACTGATTTGAGTTGAAACACTTAGAGTCCATCCAGCTACCGATAATGCAAATTTGCTTCAGTCACATTGTCCTGTAAACTGTTGCTAAGCTGTGATGTCAGTGCAAGCGGGTGTAATCTGTCCCCTAGCCACACAGTTCAAATCAGATCCCTGGTATCCTGGTCGTGCGCTTCTCTCAAAACACCATAGTACAAATGTGCTTACCAGTTTAGTACAAAGAAGATGCAGACAAGTATCTTTGGCTTGTTCTGGGGGTTGGGTGGGGAATGTGGAACAAGAGTAACAGGGCTGAGAGCCTGAAGAAAACACCCAAGTTTGCCAAGTTAAAGCTTTACCCATATTTTAAAAGCTGTACATAGGGATTTCTCAACCGTCTTCACAGAAGTTACTTTCAGTAGATGGCAATTAACAGATGCTCAACTGGTCAACATGGCAGAGAATAACTGGATTGCTAACCCTAAATGAGATGTATACTTCACACCCCTCCAAGGCTCAGAGACTGTGGAAGATGGGGTAGAAAGATCTTAAGAGTCAAAGGTAGTGGATGATTTCAGGCCAACTTTTCCAGACACAACCTAGAAGATGCACATATGAACTCACAGAAATTTGTGATACCATGCACAAGACATCACATGATCAAGCCAGACAATGCACATCAAATGATCAAGCCAGACGAAGTCCCAGCTTGAAGACACGCAAGTGAGCACAAAATCCCATCCCTAGCCAAGGAGCTCTTCTAGCATGACCCCTGCGCTCACATTCTAGGCCAGGCTTCCACTCTTAGGCAAGTGAGCACAAAATCCCATCCCTAGCCAAGGAGCTCTTCTAGCATGACCCCTGCGCTCACATTCTAGGCCAGGCTTCCACTCTTAGCAGTTGGGCAACACAAATTGAACTCAATGAGTTTAAAGTGGAAGAAAACACAAAGTTGGGGGAACTAGGAAGATGAAAGTGGATCTGGTATGAGGTGGGAGGAGAGCGGTGTACCAAAATACATTGTATCAAATTCTCAATTAAAAAAACTAAATAAGACTCTAGCCTGGCGGTGGTGGCACGCACCCTTATCCCATCAGAGGAAGGCAGATCTCGAGTCAGAACAAGTTCTAGGACAGTCAAGGCTACACAGAAAGTCAACCTGCCCCTGCCAAAAATAAAAAAATATGAGCCAATAGTGATATTACTAAAGGCAGAGCAGTGGACTGTCAGCTAATAAATGCTGAGGGTTGATACATCTGAGAAGTGCTTCTCTGTAAAATGTTCATGTAAATGAAATATTCGATTTGGGAAATCCAAATTGCAGATCAAATGCAAGCAAATAGTGGATTCAGGGAAGGATATCAATGAATGCTAAAGTCATTGTGTGAACATGATATCCATAGTCTCCAAGTAGCTTCCAATCTACTTGTTTAAAAAAGTCACAGTAAAATAGGAACGGGGAACAGAAACTGAGTGATCGAGCACTGGAATACTCTGACAATTCATATGGGCCGTAATGAACACAGCATGACATCCACGAAGTCTTCTGTCACAACATTTCTCCTGAGCATATCCTCATGAGAACCAAGACTTTTATATGCAACTGTCACAATTTTTCAAGTTATTCCAGAACAAATTACTGGCCCATGACAGGGTGGGGTGCTCAGAAGAAACTTGGGGGAAACTGAGTCTGTATACACATTTATTATGCACCAATGTTAAAAAAAAACTGTTGGTATAACAATTACATTACAATCACGTAGACTCCTTTGCTGGGGTGCAGGTACTTACTGGGAATTAAACTGCCAAGCCTCGTGTGTTAGTCCAACATTCTATCAACCAGTAATCATGGAACAAGCATCCTTAAAGAAATACAGGCTGAAGTATAATACCCTTTTGTACAAAGTCCTGGGTTCAATCCCAGGACCAGCTCAGGGTAAGGAAGCAAAAGTGGTAACATTTGTATAGTTGAGTATAGGTAACTACTACTTCACTATACTTTCAACTTTCCTATGAAATTTTCAGAACATTCTGTAAGGTGTGATATGTGTAAGTACACACCTTCACTGAGACTAAAGAAAAAGGAGTCCCTCTCCACCACTCTGCCCTGTTCCTTCAAGGCAGCATCTCACTGAGCCTGGAGCCCCTGGTTTCTAGCTATGCTGGCAGTCGGCAAACCCCAGCAATCTACCTTACTACTGGGATTCCAGGCATGTGTGGGGACACAGCTGGCTTTTACATGGGTGCTGGGATCACAAACTGGTACTCATGATTGTGCATCAAGCACTCTACTAAGCCATCTCTCTAGTCCAAGAATTAAAATTTAAGAGATCATTTACATATATCATGGGTGTGTATCTACCTTTGCAGAACATTCTGTTGTCAATTTCAACCAAACCAGAAGTGATTTAGAAATCAGTAATTAAGCAACAACAGCAAATCCTCAGCCTTTTTTGTCTATAATTTAAAATGCATGGGAGACAAGTATACACACTGCTGAAGGGTTTCTAAACTACTTATCCACAAAAATATAAAACAAAGGAATATGATCGTTTATCTTTATTGTCACCATAACTGGATTTGGAGTCACCTAGGAGACACACTTATGGGAGTGACTGGACTGTTTCCACCATGCTGAATGTAAATGGCAACATCATGTGGGCTAATGTCCTAGAATGAATACAAAGAGGAAATGAAGAAAGCCAGTCAAGCACCAGCATAATCTCATCTACTTCCTGAGGCTACAAGGTTGATGCTCTACTGTGACGCCATTCTTCCAGGATGCACCATGTCCCTTTAAACTATAAGCCCAAATAAATCTTCCCTTAGGTTGCTTCTGTCGGGAATTGTCAGCAACAAAAAAAAGGCACAGATGCCAAGGGCAAACATGTTTTCTTTTAAATTGTAGCTACAGGAAATGCAAGGCGGACAGGAGGATAAAGAACGGTCACCGTACAAGTTAAACTATGTTGCAGTAGAGAGCACATGCCTACTATATACAAGGTCACCAGTTCAATCCCAGTGCAGACCAAAAAAGCTAATACATTAACTGTGGTTGTACAAAGTAGATGTTTTGTAAACTAAACCTATTAACTGGAAATATAATTAGATAAAGCCCACATTGTTTTTTTTTTAAAAAATCAAACCAAGGAAAGCACTCCTACAAGCATGTCTAATCTTTCCACAAACACCAAGGTTTCATTCCTGAAGCTTTATTTTCTAATGATATAAACTTAACACCACCCCACTTACTAATCCTACTGTCAAAATACAAACTGCTCACCTAAATATATCATATTCTTAACCTTAAAAGCTCTCATAATACAGCTACATCTCAAATGGTGCTGCCATGCTCCTGGATTAAACAACATGCAATTATGGTACAATATTATACCTGAAAAATGTGTGTATGCTCCAATGGTCATGAGTTTAGTTTGGATGAAATTAGTCTCATCCCATCAATTCCCTCTGAAATCCCAACAAATGCAACTACAGTAAGTGGGATAATCATTCAAACGTTTAATCTCCCTTTACATATTATATTAACATTCATATTACAAAGCATTCCATTCACAAATATTACAGTTTGATTAAAAACTTTAAACATACACACACACCCAGAAGTCTACACCAGATTCAATCACTTTACTAAATCATTAAAGTCATGAAAACATCATTCTCTTAAAGCAATAAGGTCTGAGGCACTCTGGAAAAGATGATGTCTTAAAGTATGTGTCACTGGTATCAAATTATATTACAATAAAGTCATGAGATAGCCAGGAATGAAGGATACTCTCATGACAGCTTTACGATCTGGTGTGTCTCCACCGCACACACTGAGCACAGGTGCTGACCCCAGGGTCATTTTCGATGTCTCCCATCTACAGAGGTGAGGTACATTGCGACACAGGACAGTAGCATGCCCATGGGCACTTAGAGTCCTTTCTCACTGCTGTCAGTTACTAAACGCTAAACTCTCACAGTCACCGCGACTGTGTGACTGTGCGGACACCTGGAGACATTGTGGAATTCTTCCCCCGTCATCTGCCTGCCACAGGACAACTGTCACTCTTCTCTGAGTACTTCGGAGGGAAACCTCAGCAAAAAGGTTCTGAAGAAAAGGGGTTTCTGACCTCACACACTGGCCAGACAGGTCTGAGACAGCAGTGTACTGTGAAACGACACTGCAACGCAGCTATTTCCCCATCCAGACCTTACACTCTGACCACCTCCCAAGTGAGCCTTCCCATTCACCCACTGAGTCCACGCTGCAGGAAGTCTTTCCTACACACATACAACGGTAAATAATTAGCATGAGGGTGAGTAGAGTCCAATTCCCAACCAGGAATTAACCACTAACAAATTATGGATCTACTTATGACAGCAGATATCCTGTCAAAACAGAATCAACCCAGACCAAAGGTCATACAGTGTTCAATAATTTCGTATATGGAATTTAAAATGTATGCATATATATTTCCATATATACCAATATATAATTAAAAATCTGGAGCAATGTGCTGCTAAAGTTTCAACATTTCTCATCTCCAGCACTCTCCTGGAAAGCAGCTCTTCTGTGGCAGTGACAAAGCAATGCGAAGCAGATTCAGGGTCAAAGAAGACAGAGTACAGAGAACTGAGGGGTGAGGCTAGGGACCGAAGGAGTAAGCAATGTTTCCTTTATTCTTCTCAGCTCTTTCAGACCCCAAAAAAGCTCTGAGGACACACACCAAATGCTTCAGTCCCTTCTCAGCCACAGTCAAAACAAACCGAGGGATTTCTAAAAGGCTCTTCATTTCTGTACTTTCAATAAAAAACACTGTACAAGATGGTGTTCGGACATTAGGCATCTTGGGAGGATTAAAACTGGGACATGAAATGAGGCCGAGAGCTATCAAGTCTCCGGGTAAGAATTTCACAGCCAGTGTCCGTGACCAGCAGGGTGTGCTCGAACTGAGCAGATCGCTTGCCATCCCTCGTCACTGCAGTCCAGCCATCTGGCCAGGTTTCATCCTGCCATCCACCTTAAACAAGCAAAAACAGTTGCTTAGTTTTGTCATTCACATCGCTCACAGTCTCTAGGTTAGTATGCATCAAGAAAGGAAATAGCCTATGTTGGTGCACACCTTTAATCCCGGCACTTGGGAAGCAGGAGCAGGCAGATCTCTGAATGAGGCCAGCCTGATCTACAGAGTGAGTTCCAAGACTGTCAAAGCTACACAGAGAAACTGTCTCAGAAAGCAAAGAGAGGAAACAGGCAGTTGAATCCCGCATCAAGATCCACCTCAACGCTGTTTCAGGTAAAGCCCTTCCATTTCACCCCCATGTGCAGCACTCACTAACGAAGTAACCATGTCCAGTTTTCTTCAGTGTAGCAAATGGACCATTTTTCTATTTCTCAAATCAAGGTTGACATTTCCAAAATAAAGACATCAGACTTCCTTTCAGCAAACACATGGAAACTCCTCCCCAGAGAACTGAGCAGAAACTTGAACTGGCAACTTTCCAGACTAACGGAGTCAACTACCTCAGTGTACACAGTGAGCACAAGTTCCCACACTGCCACAGCATGTCACTCCAACGTAACTGCAAATGGCTGGGGACAGATTATAGTATGAAATCCTTATAACCAGAGAAAGGAGCAAAGAGAAATAGGGTTTTTGTTTATTTGTTTGTTTGTTTCTGGTTTTTTTGAGACAAGGTTTCTCTGTGTAACCCTGTTGTCCTGGAACTAGTTCTGTAGACCAGGCTGGCCTTGAACTCAGAGATCTGCCCGCCTCTGCCTCCTGAGTGCTGAGATTAAAAGCATGCGCCACCACCATCTAGCCTGAGAAATAGGTTTTTTGAGACTTATTTCAAAAACAAAGTGGATGGCTCCAGAGAAACAGAGCATGAGTCTGACCTGTGGGCACCGAAGCACACGTGGGTATTCAGAGCTGGAGGGTCTGGGAAGGTGTGCTTCAACAGAGGGCTCAGAGAAACCAGTCAACAGCACTGACATGCTGCACTGCCGAAACCCAATGAAGAACTCGGAGAAGTACTTCCCAGTTACAATCTGCTAAGTGCGACAACAAAGCTCCCACATGACAGCCCGTACTGCCAGAGGAACAGAGAGAATGGCCACGAGAGACCAGTGTCTGCGATGTGCTTACTTGTGATGCTGCAGGAAACCACAGCTGTGAATGTTGACTGTGGAGGACTGGATGGCTCATGAGTCTGGCAAATTTTGCAACATAAGCAGCTATGTGTCCTGGGCAAGTTAGACTCTTCAAAGATCTGTTTACTATTCTACTGCCTTCTTCATTAGCTGGAATTAACTTGTGTAACTGTGTCGGTCTCAACTTGCCCCTCTATCAGGCAAGAACTTCTAGAGAGGCTTGATGTAGAATCGCATTTTGAGAACTCATCCTTTGATAAGATCTCTATGAACAGGGACCACAGTCAAGTACTTTACACTTACTGACAGCAGAATTATCACATTCAAAGTATCTTCTTAGAAACCCTTGGATGTTCAAGTCTCTACATACTACCCATCAAGATGCAAAGGGGACAATGAAGCAAAAGGAGGTAGGCAGAACCAGCTACTGATTTGATGGGTAACAAAAACAAATAAAAGTTCAGCAAATGTTACAAGGTCTGAAATATTAGCAGATAAGGGTGCTTGCCAACAAACAGCCTGACAACCTAAATTTGGTTCCCAGGCCACACGTGGTAGAGAACAAATCTCCACTCATTGCCTGCTCTACATACTATGTGTATACTTGCAAAACTTAAAGATATGCCGGGCAGCAGTGGCACATGCCTTTAATATCAGCACTTGGGGAGGCACAGAGAGGTGGATCTCAGTGAGTTCGAAGCTAGCCTAATCTACAACACAAGTTCCAGGACAGTCAGGACTGTCATACAGAGAAACTGTGTCTCGAAAAACAAAAAATAAAAAATAAATAAAAAACTTAAAAAGACATAAAAATTTACAAGAAATGTTACAAATAAGAGTATAGGAACACACACACTCACCTTCACAAATCATTGGCTCAATTGTAAACACGTGGCCCGACTTCATCACACCAACTGCCTTATTTTCTGAAATTAAAAGAAAGTCTCAAAAGACACCAAAACACAACAGCACTGAACTGAACAGCTTACAGGAAGATGAGACTGACATTTCCAACAGTTCCCCTTCATTAAATTCTCTCATAGTCTGTCATTCAGCAAAGAGGCTATCACCAGTAACCACCTGTCTGCAGGCAGATTGTATTCCAGCTTGGCTTTCTGCGATAAAATAGAGGGATGTCCACAGGCTAGGCTTCAGATACAGTCACCACTGTGGAAAAGCAGTCTTTATGTGCACAGAGATTAGAAAAGGCAATCACTGCTGGGCGTGGAAGAGCACACTGTAATTCCCAGAACTCCGTAGGGGGGGTGTCAAACAGAATGCCACTGCCCATCACCCATCCACTTAGGGAAGTGTGAGTGATATGTGTCATGCCAGAAGCCTCTCAATTCTCTGAGGAAGGGGAGGATGGTTACATACTGGAACACACACTAGGAAACAAATACACAACCTAGAAAAAGGTCTGTAAGTAGTCTTTTATCTCATTCTCAAAGGGATCTAAAACTGCAGAATAGGCAACTTGTTTAAATGATAAGGAGACATCTTTCTATATGAAAGCAAATTGCACTTTACATTCTACTACATAGTTACTTTGCCTTTTGTCAACTTCACAACTAATATTTTTAGGACCACCGTGAGACATGAGAAAGGCTGCCTGGTCCTACTTCGTCTCCAAAGCCAGAATTTAAAAATAGGAACAGTCTTTTCAGAAATGCCTCACCAATATGGAGCACAAGTTTAAATTTAAAAAATGAAAGCATAAAAAGTGATAATTTATCAGCTAAATAAACATGGCATTTACTCAGGCTGGCCACCAGAGGGCAAACGTCAGTTGCTCCAAGGTTCTTTTGCAGTCACAGGCATCCTTCCTGAGTTGCTACTGTACAAACATTAACTTTATCTACTCCAGCTGTGCAGGCAAGCGACCCACACACTTCCATTCCAGCCCCCTCATGATGAACAGCCAGCATTACTACTCCCCACTACCTTAGGCTCCCCAATGTACACTCACTGCAGATCTGCTTTTTAAAGTCATGTGAACCCTTGGAAGCAGAAAGCAACTAAGAACTCTAAGAATTAGGTTTTTCATTTCTAATATCATGAACTTGTTCTCAAAATGGTCTGCAACTTGATTTACAGGGAGTAATTCCCCTCAGTCTACCAAAGAGAAAATGCTAGGAATTCTTGTGTGGTGCCACAGAGAACAAGAGGCATGAAGGGATCTAAAGCTGTGCTGTTGGTTGCTTCCACAGCAACAGAGATGGGTTTTAATGTTTATAAACAAACAAACAAACTACAAAATTAAAAAACAGAACAATAGTTTCTTCCTCAGCCCCCATGTGAGCAGTCACGGTTGCTGTGTGTTCAGGATTTCAACTGCTATGTCCATTCTAGGTTAGCAGTGCTCTCCCAGAAATATTTCTAAAGATGCTAACATGTACAGTCAGAATCCCCCATCTTTTCTTCCTCACACTGTCTGTTCCTTGCCCTCAAAAAAAAAAACCTGCAGGCAAACTCAGCGTGGGTCTCACTTCAGAACATCTATTCAGGACTCCCTCCACCTGCAAAGTAATTTTAGGCATGCTTTAATGTCCAGGATCCAGTGACCGACTGCTTCAGTCCTTACTGTAAGAACAACTAGACCCAGGAGAAAAACTGAATCCAAGCAGACAGACCCCAAAGCATTTGTTTACTAGACTCATAATCCCGAGCAAAGGAGCTGCCCATGTGAGCACACAGTCTGCGGAAAGCCGGGCTCAAAGACACTGAAGATGGAGCTCGGTGCCAGCGCTTGCCTAGCAGGCACAGTAAACAACAAACAAAGCTGAGGGATGATGTAGAGATGTGACCATCACATGAGATAACGCATATCATGTCACCATCATTCTAAAACATCAGGTCACTTTTTAGGTAGGAATGTCAGGCAAACTCTTAAGTGCTTCCCAGGTATCAACTCAATCCTAACAATTCCTGGATATTGTCATTCCCTATTACTGTAGGATGAGAAAAATTGACACAAAGACATTACTGAGTGTTTACATAAAAGTTCAGAGAGAGAGAGGAAGAAACGTGTGTAAGTGCATACGGTCACATGCATTAAATTCCTGCTGCTCACTGTCGTGGACAGCTTTTACTTCTAACACCAAATAACAGATGTATCTGTTAATGGTTAGCTCCCAGAGAAAAGATCTCTGGAACACAATGCCTTAGACTTCCTTTGTTTTTCTTCCATACTACTCTTGACTTAAAATAAATACCTATTCTCCTTTATTAAACCAATAAATAATATGCAAAGAATTACCAGCAAACCAAGTTAGGATGAACTGATTTCACCTAAGGAACCAGAAGGGTGACAGCAAGACTATGTATGGATCACCACATCCATTGAGGTCTCTCCTAGAGTGCGCAGTCAGGTTACACTTCCTACTTCCCTTGCAGTTAGATATAATTAAGTCACTCAATTCCTACAAACTGGAACAAATACAGGTGATTTATGTGCATCCCTGGCTGGTAGACTACAACTCCCAAGCACATCCTTCCAAGCATCTCCCTCCCCTCCTGACACATTATCTGTTGACTAGGAGATGATGTCATGGTGACTGGTGACTGGAAAAGACGGGTTGAAGGAAACAGAGCCTGGATCACCCCTTCATGACCAAACACCTCCTATAGACTATCATGTAAGAAAGACTTCAAACTTGTGTTTGAACAGGTAACACTGGGCGGGAAAGGGTGTACTCACAGCAAATACATTCCTTCAGTGAATACAAAATAGAAGGCCCTAAAGTATTTGAACAGTACTCACTGGCATAGTGTGGCACATTGGGAGCTGTATGGAAAAGTTTGTGGATTCCATGCCCACAATAGCTTCGAACAACTGAAAACCCATTTGCTTGGGCATGTTTCTGAATGATATTTCCCAGCTCTCTGTATCGAACACCAGGCTTCACTGAAAGAAAAAAAAACAAACATGAGGAAGAGCAGCACTTAACTAAGCAGTTGGTTTCCATGTAGCAAGGACCTTTGTATGTATACATGGTGCCTTCGTTCCTGAATATAGAGATGAGGAAATTCAGGCACAAGAAAATCCAGTCAGTAATGACAAAGCTGATTCAAACACAAGAGCACCACTAATGTAAAACAGGGAAAATGCCATGCAGAATACCAAGGGGTCAAAAAAAAACCCACCTTCAGTTTTCTCTAAAAACTAACACTAAACAAGAAAATGGAAAACACACTTTTTTATCCTCTTACCCTAAGGGTATCAATCAGGGTTCTCTAAAGGAACAGAACTTATAGAGGAAAAAAATGCATTTTTTGAAATACAAAAAAAGTTATATTCAAATAATATATAAAGTTGTCCTCTTACTCCCAAAAGCACAGTAGCTTGTGTGCCTATGTGCACACATACATATATGTAATTTTAAAATTGCTTTAAAGGTGGTACATCTGAATACACAGGTAAAAAACTAATTTGAAAGAATCTTTAAGATATTAGTAGAAAAAATAGTAAATTAGCGATATTGAACATTCTAATGATTCTGACCTAATCTAGGTACATACAGTATCTGTATATGGCTTAACACACAGCAGAGAGAAAAAGACCCTACATTACCAAGGACACTATGAAAAGCAAAGAGGGAGGCAAACCACAGAAGCTCCAAACTCATCCCCCAAATCCCTATCCTTGTTTTAATTTCCTATGAGAACACAAGGCAAGAGAAAACAAAAAGTCAAATAAAGAGAAAAATGCAGGGCGCTGAGCAGTGCTGGTACACGCCTTTAATCCCAGTCCTCTGGAGGTAGAACTCTGTGAGTTCAAAGCCAGCCTGGTCTATAGAGCTAGTTCCAGGACAGCCAAGGCTGTTACACAGTGAAACCCGGTCTCGAAAAACCAAGAAATAAGTAAAAGAAACGTGCATTGAACACTGGTGGTGTGTGGTGCAAGAGGGAGTCATGGCTGAGGCTGACCTGCATCGACAGCTTGCATGAGGCATTCATATGTGGTCTGAACAAGTCTCCGAGCTCCTTCATCCACGTCTCCAACAAAGAAGGTCTCGTTTAGATCCCCGTGATAACCACTTCGATACACAGTGATGTCCACTGGGAGGGGGGAAGGCAAATGTAACCAAATGAAAACAATACTGTGTGCATTGTTAACTCCCCAGTGAGTGTGAAAACCCTCAGGGGAAATTCACTCAACTCACTGTAGAGAACAAGAATACGGCTGTGCAGCACAAGACAGATGCAGGCTTTTATGTCAGTAATGAGATCCTTTGTGACAGAAGAAATAGTACACAGAAGACAGCTGTGTAAGATAAATAACCAGGTTAGCAACACTGAACTGACGACTTCACTAAGTTCTGAAATTAGACAGGAAATATTTCCACTATCTTTAACTCGCTCTTCCTGGGACACAAGAGCAAAGCTTATCTTATCTAGTTCTGGGTTTTTTTTTAAATCCCACTGGTCTTTCATCCTGTAAGTATTCATCTGTCTTCATCCCAGGCTTAAAATAAACATTACTACTGTCTCACTACAATAAACTATCTAGAGAACACACTAAGTGAGTATCTTTATACTGCAGAGCGGACAGTTCATCCCTGAAAGCGCCATCTGCTGTCACAACAGAAAGGTAAGGTCAGTCAGGTGTTGTGGTGAGGGCTTTAATCTCACACTGGGGAGGCAGTCAGGTGGAGCTCTTTGAGTTCAAGGCCAGCGAGAGCTACATAGTGAGACCAGGTTGCAAATATTAATAATTAAATACTATGAAAATCAGGGCTGAACTCAGAATTTATGAAATCTTCATAAACAACCTTAAGAAGTCAGTAACAACTACAATACAGTATTATATTTATTTTCTTTCTAGCTGTAGTCTCTACTTTGGATACTACAAAGACTAATTTCATGAATAATAAAAATGCCTTGTAGGGGCCTGAAGAGATGGCTCATTGGATAAAGCGATTTCTGAACAGTAATGAGGATCTGAGTTCCTATCCCCAGCATCCACATAAATACAGTCAAGTGTGGAACACATGCCTGTGACCCCAGCCCTGAAGGAGCAGACACAGGAGGAGCCAGCTGGTCTAGTTACAATGGTGACACGCCAGGTTAAGTGAGAGTGTGACAGAGGAAAACACCTGAAGTCAGCCTCTAACTATGCACAGGTAAGCACACACACACACAAGAACACACTCAAACAAGTGCAAGCTTTACGTTATACACGTTTTAATGTATGAATTGAAATATATACATATATAATACACACACATACAAGACTACATATAGGGAGGCCTATCAGTTTTTAATTTTTATTGTTTGAGAATACATGAATATAATGTGTTGCAATCAAGTTCACCGCATTCCTTCCACTTTTCCATTCCCAACTTTATGTGTTGGTTTTAAAAACACCGAGTCCTCTCAGTGCTACCTCTATACACATGGTGTAGGCCGCCTCCTGAAGCATGGGTTGCATCCCTGACTCTCCCTCCCTCAGAAGCCACTGCTGAGCCTGCTCGGCTCCACCCAATGCTAGAATCTTGGCTGGCGTGATCATGTAAAGGTGAGAGGATGAGGGTGTGAGACAGATGCTCCACTTAGAGCTAATACTCCAGTCTCAGCTAATTCTCTGCATGTTGGCTACTTGTGAGTCTCTGGATTAATCGCCATCTACTACAAAGAGATGGTTCTCTGATCAGAGTTAAGAACTATACTCCTCTGTGGTGCAAAGATAAGAACCTAGGGTACCATTTAATACTGGGTCCGTTTAGCAGAATAGTACTATCACGTTCTCCCCTGAAGTCTATGACTTAGATTTTTGGCCCAGTTAACAATATCAGGCTTGAGTTTCTTAAATCAAATCAGAAAGTGGTTGGTTAGCCTCATAACAACCATGTTATTATGGCACCAGGGTCATCTCTTGCCAAGCCAGTTGTTACTGTAGCTCACAGTGTTCACAGCTAGGTAAGACTGTTGACTGCTTTTCTCTATAGGGGAGCTAGCTCAACACATGCAGTGTTTGCAAGACAGCAGAGTACAGGAGCTCAAAACCACTCCTTTAAGAAGCACTTCTGCAAGAGTTTTTCCCTGACATCTCTCGTAAAAACTCTCTTCATAACCATTAGTAAATTTGGTGAAAGAAAATTATATAAAAAGTCCAATATTAATTTTGCATTGACATTTTTTGCCTACTTACCAATCACATGAGAAATAGGCTATGAAGAAATAACAGGCTATATATAGAACATATCATACTAAATATATGCTGAAGACAACACACACGCAATTGCTAAACATAGGTTTCCTGCCAGGTGTGGTGCAGAAAATCCACCAGCACTGGGAGGCAGAATTTTCTGAGTTCAAGGCCAGCCTGATCTACATTGTGAATTCCAGGACAGGTAGGGTTCTGCAAAGAGACCCTGTCTAAAAATTAATAAACAAAGTGGGATTCCATAAATTTTGAGTGAGAGTTTTAAATAGGAAAAAATCAAGTCAAGAAAACAGAAACCACCTAACAGACTCCCAAAACTTGTTTCTTTACTCACAATAAGAAATGTCACCCATATTTTCTTACCATTAACAATATCACCTTCTTGCAAAGGCCGTCTGTCTGGAATCCCATGGCAGATGACTTCATTCACTGAGGTACAACAAGACTTTGGGAAATTATAGTAATTCAGGGGAGAAGGATAGCAATTTCTTGCAATGCATGCCTATGGTAAATTAAAATACAAAGAAAATCATTTGGAATGGACAAAAGGAAAAAATCTATATACAATTAGTCAGACTGTAAAATCTGAAGAATTTTAAGACAGATGCTATTATAAAGAACTGATACTATATTTTACTTGAAAATAATGATGGGTGTATAGATATATGTGCATGTATATATGCATGAATGTGTACTGGCAAATATACACACAGACACAAACCTGATGTAGGAGGGTCATCTGTCTTATGTGTTACTTTTATTGGTTAATAAAGAA
>LOJH01026513.1:0-13148 GCA_001685095.1 Ellobius talpinus
GTATCTGCTGCTCATAGCCTGGTAGTATACATCTCTCCTGTTTTCCCTTTAATCATGACCTTTGCCAGCCAGCGCCACATGTGTGGTCAGTGCTAGCATGTGTCTGTGATTACATGATGACCATATGCGAGATACGGCTAGAGTTCATTCAGTCAACCTGTGGTGCATGCTGGGTGGTGAGTGGCTTTGAACAAGTCTAGCCCCTGCCTTGTTTCAGATCAGAAGTCACAGGTTTATCCATTCACTACCCACTGTTCAGACAGAATCGGTTGTACACGCTCCTTCGTTTGTTTGTTTAACCACTATCTACTGGCCAAGTCTGAGCTGAGCTGCGTAATTTTGTTAGAGGCCAGACCATTCCTGCACCCTTAGGGCTCCCTCTGGGAGGAGGACAGTAAAGCCTTGCGAGTGATGCACTTGCTAGTATTAGGATTTCATTTGTCACCAACACCATGCCCAGCAGTCCTTGTTGGCAGACATGTCCTTACAAACGTGTCCTGAAGACGAGCTGTGGTCAGGAGTCTCAGACCTTCGGTGTGACCTTTGGGAAACAACACTGAGGTTTCCCAAAGCTAGGAGCTAATTACCAAGGGGTTGAAGATGGTTTGGACTTCTATACCCACACTCTGGAACCTTCCATCCAGGCTTGTACTCTTTTCTACTCTCTGGTTGTGTCTTGCTTTATATTCACTCTAATAAACACTTATAATTGTCAATTTTGTAAAAAAAAATTTATTTTGGAAGATGCAGTGTCGTAGTTACTTTCTCTATTGCCATGCCAAAGTGCCCTGATAAAACCAACTGAAGGGAGAAAGATTTGTTTTGGCCCACAGTTTGAGGATACAGTGTTTCATGGTGGGGAAGCTAAAGGGGCAGGAGCTTCAAGGGGCTGGTCACAATGTATCCAAGTTTAGGAAGTGAAGATAGATAAATGAGGGCTTGTACTCGGTTCACTTTCAGCTTTTCCTACAGGCCAGAATTCTAGCACTGGGCAGAGGCTTCTCAGTCAATTAGCCTAATCAAGGTAAACCCCCATCCCCAAGGCTTGCCCCAAGAGTCCTGTCTCCTAGGTGACTCTAGAGCTCATCAGATTTGACAGTTGAGAGTAACTATCACATGTAATTCAAGAAGCGACCATCAATTTTATATATTTGAAATGTACAGGCATCATAAATATCTTTTCCTGCTTTCTTTTTCTTTAAAAAGTTTTTTTGTTATCTTTATATTTATTTGAGACAAGATCTCCAGGCTGGCTTCAAACTTACTCTATAGCTTAGAGTGACCTTGAACTCAAGACCCTCTTATCTCTACCAACTGTCGTGGTTTGTTTTTTGAAATAAAAACAATACTTAGTTTAAATTTTTCCTACCATGTTTATTGAAGAAAATTAAGGAAGTTCAGATAGACTTTTCCAGAGGAAGCCTGCCGGCTCTGCCATCATTTCACTGTTGAGAAACATCACCTGAACACATTTTCCTTCCCACGGCCATTTTCCCTCTGGAAAACTCTGCTCATTTTGTCTTTGTGATGTTGCCACTTACTGTTGATGGTGACTAGAAGAGGTGCTTCATGACCTGGCTTGAGATTGCTTTGTGGTTTGTTCTTGTAAGCTACCTACGTCTCACTCCTGATTCCAGGCGAGTGACTGGTTCTTGTCTCCTTAACCTGTGACACGGGGAGATAGCTGTCCTTGCGTTGTGGACTTGGGGTAGTTGCCACCAAGGAACAGGAGCCCGGGGAGAGGGGGGGAGGCAGGGAAGGGCAGAGATGCTGCCATTTTCTATTCAGAGACGATGAAACAGCAAACAAATGAAGACTGGGCAGGGTGGGTTATGGTGTACTGCAAAAGCATCCTCCTTGTTCTTACCAACCAGAGGATGTGAGGATTTTGTTAAGAATGGCCCCCATCATCATCAGGCATTTTCTAGCCAAGGAGCTAGGGAGGAGCCTGGCGGCATATAGCTCTCAGCCTGGGGTCCCTGCATACCTGGTTATTGAGGCTCAGTGGAGTCAGATCATGTCGGCAGAGTGGCGGTACTGGGATACGGAGTGAGGCTTTCCCACTGCATTCTCCATGTTTATGCTCACATGAACAGCTAGAGTGGGCAGACATGTGACCAGGGAAGGGGAGGGAAATGATGGCGTGCAGTGTGGAGAGACTTCAGCGGCCCAGGCAGGAGTAAGGCTGTCCACATGCTCACCTCTGCAGCACACACTCTGCACCTGTGGCTGCAGGCAAGATGACCACGTGTGCTAGCTGACAACACTGTTGGAAGTTCTAGGCTGTCTGGTCCAGTGGGTCCAGTGGAGTGCAAAAGCTGCTGAAACTTGGCACACATTGTCATACTGTCATGTGCCTGCCATGCAAGTGAGCTAGGTGTAGGGCCTCTGGGGAGAAGAGGAGGGTTTTTTCCTGCAGGGTGTTGCAGAATTCCATTCCAACCAAACCTCTGTGCATTCAAGTAAAAAGGACAGATTTGTGGTATGGAAGACAGACCACTCGGGGTTTCATCCTGCCTAATATTTTTTTTCCAGATTTTTAAAGGCATTCTTTATTTGTGTGCATGTGTGTGCACACATGCATGTATACCATGATGTGCTTTTGGAGGTCCGAGGACATTTTGTGGGAGTTGTTTCTCTTCTACTATGTGTATTCCAGGGATTGAACTTAGGTCATCAGGCTTGGTGGCAATGACCTTTATATATTAAGCCGTCTTGTTCACTTTGCTACTAACAAATCAAAGAGTAGAAACTTAAGGCCCATGTAATGACTTGGTACATGTACATACTTTGAGATGATCATGATCAAGACAATTAATATATCATCAACACAGTTTTGTGCATGTGCGCACGTGTGTGTGTATATGTGTGTGTACTAGGAAGATGAAGATCTTTCCTTGAAGAATACAAGCATGTTTATTAAAATCACATTATTGACTTTCTATCTCTAGAACTTAGTCCACCTGCCTAACTGAACCTGGGTCCTCCTGGCCAGAACCTCCCTATTTCTTCATCTTTGGACCCTGGCACAACTGGCTACTCTGCTTCTCCCATTTCTGGATGCATAGCTAATAGGAATGAAGCAGGCCCTTGACGAGGTAGCTGCACTTCTGGGGTATTACCCCATCATTTACGGTAGTAAAGTCACATAAAGAACCCGCGAAGTCGATGAATAAAGAAAGCGTGATGTACACTAGGAAGGAGTGTTCCTCAGCCGGGAAGAATGACATCCTGGCATTTGAAACAAAATGTGCTGTGCCTGGAGACCCCAATGACCATGACATAAGTCAGATGCACACACATACTTCATGATCTCACACATAGACTCTTGAAGAACAGCCCCTGGCCTTCAATTGACAGACCGTGGGTCCCCACTGTCATAAGTCTCATCTGTAGCCTAGAAGTCGGTGAGAGACCACAGGGCTAAGGAATTCTCAAATTGTCATGTGGATTTCTGCCAGATCAGTGCTGGCCCTGCTGTCTAGAAGCCCAAGGTGCTGCCTGGCCTCCTCTCTGACAGGATGCTCCTCCCCTCAGGCTCACATGTGTATTTGAGAGAAGGGATGTGAGGTACAAGAGAGTGACAGAAGAGAGGCAGAGCAGAAGGCTTGTAGAACCCACGTGTTGGGTCAGGGAGAACTGGCCAGCACCCTCCCAGGCCTAGCTTTCTCTTTGTCCTGAGGGATCATTCCAAGGTGCTCAAGAATGGAAAAGAGGACCTGTTACCCAACATTCTTTCGGGTGGGCTTGGATTAT
Organism: Ellobius talpinus; assembly: GCA_001685095.1. NCBI lineage: Eukaryota > Metazoa > Chordata > Mammalia > Rodentia > Cricetidae > Ellobius > Ellobius talpinus. The sequence goes on from LOJH01026513.1 coordinate 3,757, forward strand.
CCACCTACTGACTGCTGTGTGTCCTGGTCCTCTCTGGAAGTAGGTCATTTGGCTGTGTGTGGAACTAAATCTGGTTCCCATCTTTTGCTGCTCCATTTGACAATGAAGTACTCTAGAGAGACACTGCTGTCCTCTGTACTATCCTGGTCCTTTTCCTGCCCTGGTCCTGCAGGTCCCACTATGGACTCTGCATCAAAGTCCCTGAGCAGACTCAGTCTATTAGAAGGTCCAGCTCATTCTGATTCTTCTATTGAAGGAAAGGCAGAGGCCAATGGTGTGATTGGCCTCTTCTTGCTGTCGGGATGTTGGTGAGGCAGGGTGCAGTTCAGGGAAAAGGGGCGGGTGTTTGAGCCCCTTTTGGTGATCTGAGTTGCTGTGTCTGGGTGTGGTTGAGTGGAATGTGTGAAATGGGATTGCCAGAAGGGCCTTCAGATGTTGCTTTACCTCCGCTTAGTTATGAGCCCCTGAAGGGAGATTCAGAGATAGTTGTGGACCCCACACAGAGGGATGTCAACTTGAGAAAGGTGTGCTTTCACAGAACCTGAAAGCCAGGCACAGGCCTAAAATAAGGGCTACCATTCTTTCCTTCACAGATAGGGAGACAGCCCTAGAAACAACCTGTGCTCATAGCCATTAATGGGAGGGCAGCTGGGGCCTGGGAGGCTTGAGTAGAGCAAGAGGAGAGGGGGGGAGGGGGAGGGAGAGGGAGAGGGAGAGAGAGACTCACCATTAATTCTTACCTTTAGTGTCTCCCAACCTAATGCTCCTGTTGAAGGCTGGAGAACAAGCCTGGCTCAGGGCCTTAAGCCTTGTATGGGATTGCAGGAGCTTTGGGCTGCTAAATTCTGAGACCTAGGGATGCCAAGTCTTGGGTTGAATGACTTCAGACACGCTACTTTTATAGTATGTGACAGAGGAGGAAACTGAGGCCCAGCCAGGACAGGTGACTGGAATTGGGTCAGTACATGTGAATGGCTTAATCAAAGCCTCCATGTGTGGCCTGGGGAGTATGCTTGGTATTTGGGGTGGAAGTGACTTAGTTTGTTTTGATACTAAATATTTATTTTTATGCTTGTGGGAGAATATACTGCTAGAAATATCTAACTTATTGTTAAGGAGAAGTTTAAGAGGAAGAACTGCATAAAAGGCCTTTTTAGAAAAATTAATTTACTATGTGTACCAGTGTACTACGGCATGTATGGAGGTTGTGGAACTCACAGGAATTGACTCCCTTTTTACCATGTCATGGGGTTGGTAGCTGGTACCTTTACTCCTCTGCCCCCCCCACAATAAGTAAATATTTTTTTTAAAAGGTCCATCTGGATTCATGATAAAATTATCCCTGGCTGGTCCCTGAGTTCCCATGGTGACTTTTCTTAGGGTTGAGGTACACAACCCAGACACTCTTGTTCCCTGCATCCTTATGGAAGTGGGCATCCTCCCTGGGACAGGGCAGAATGGGAGGAGCCTGGGAAATGATGTCACGTTCTAGAGATGGTTGTCCCCTGGGACTTTGCTCAGACTCCAGCGTAAGTAGAGCAGCATCTTCAGCCTAGAAACACGTGGGACCGGTCTCGACGGTCTCAGCTCTAGGCTGCTCCTAGCTCTGTGTCTGAGAGGATGGAGCAGACTGTGCTCTGCCCCCTGTTGATCTGCAACAGATGGCAGCTGTGTGGCGCTTGCCAGGTGATGGGCCAGGGCTCAGGGGGTCCTAGGGTGTCTTTGTCCACCCTCCTGAGCCTCCTTTGCAACATGGGGGAAAGACAGCCCACACCTTTGAGAACAGCTTTAGAATTGAGTTTAAATGTGTTGGTATATTTAAAGCCCTTTCAATACCTTGCACACACTCAGTTTATTTAAGGCTACTATTTTAATAGAACTTTTTTTTAGTGACTCCTTATAGAAGTTCTGAGTTCTGTGTGACACAGCACAGATGGTACACCTGAATCTGCAGAGCTCTCTTTGACCTGCCACCAAGCAATCTGCCACCTTGTGGCAATTTGCCCAAATTGCAAGCTCAGTGTTTTTGTTTTTGCTGTTTGTTTTAAAACAGGGTCTCACTATATACACCAGACTGGCCTCGAACTGAACTGACAGCGATCTGCCTGTCTCTGCTTCCCAAGCTGGGATTGACATCTGGCTAGTCTGTCCCCCACCCACCGCAACTCTTGCCTCCTTTATGGTGATGATGATGATGATTGTTACTTGCGAGGATGAGGTAGTCTGACATAAGGAATCAACCAGAAAATTTAAAAATTAGGTAGTTGTGGAGTAATGTTATAGAGTAAAAGACAAGCCGAGTGTCTTTCCAGGCTGCAGAATACCTGTCCTGGTGGGGCTTTAACGATTAACTATCCTTATATTCAAAGTTATCACCTATTAGGCGTGTTCTATAAGCCAGACAATTTGATTAGCACATTGAATCTGTTCTTTGTAAACCGTTCTGCATAGCATGAACTACTAGTGCTCCACTTCAAAAAGAGAAATCTGCTGGGCGCTGGTGGCCCACACATTTAATCCCAGCACTCAGGAGGCAGCAGCAGGTGGATCTCTGTGGATTCAAGGCCAGTCTGGTCTAAGAGCGAGTTTCAGGACAGCCAGGGCTACACAGAGAAACCCCATGTAAATAATAATAATAATAATAATAATAATAATAATAATAATAAAAAATAATTACAAAAAAGAAATTATGGCTTAGAGATAGCTTGACTTTCCTGATGATGCCCAGCTCGTAGGTGTGACACAGCAAGAACTTGGGCCAGATGTGATTTAACATTTTAGTAAATAAGTAACTAGGTAACCTTTCACCAAGTCCAGGCCAAAAATCTGTCCCACTCCCGGGCCCCAGAGGGTTCAGTGGGTTATGTATGCTCTTTGTCTCTGCTGCAGGGGATGGATTTGTGCCCTAAGAGCCTTGTCTGCAACTGTTACTGAGCACAGTGGCATCTACGTGATTCCTTGCATCCCGCCAAATTTCTGGGATGATTGACTTGTCTCTTCCCATCCAAATCACTGGGGAGGGTATATATTCACTCTCTTGAGCAGTTCTGAAGAAAGCAGGGGTCTGGCTTGCCCTTAGAGATGGAAACATCCCAGAGAGCCAGAAGGAAGGAGAAGGAAGCAGAACCAGCAAGTTCCTTTCCAGTCCTTTTGACCCGGTGGTACTTGCCTGGTTGGCTATTATGAGTTGAAGACCCCAGGTCCCCTCACTGAGTGAGGACAGAGCTGTCTTGTCCTTGGCAAGGCTGTCCTCTGATGCCAGGGGAGGAAGTTTGTCCTGTACTGGAGAACAATAGCCCTCTTTCTGGAAAACGGGCCATTCTGGCCCACTTCTCACACTGGCTTTTTTTTGAAGGGATGGGTGTGGGGTGAGGGGTGAGCTCTGGGATCTGGGTTGGGGGTGGCATCGTGCAGAGAGATACCAGTTCCGCACACACGTGTTCCTCTGCCACTGGTCTTCTTCACAGTTCTAGATGATGTTCTGTGGTGAGGCAGGCTAAGAGACCTCATGTTATCAAATAATTGTTTAGGAATGGTGGATTATTCAGTCCCGTGCCCCAAGGGAAGTCCTCCTGGTGTTCTGGGTCCAGAGGGCTCTGAGGAGGAGTGGCAGGACGTCCTCATATGCTCACAGGCATGGGTCTGATTATGATAGTGTCAGGTTTCGAACTAGCAAGGAAGCTAGAGACTTGCTTTAAGTGTAATTGAATTCTAGAAGTCTAGAACTTTCACAAATCATGAGTTTCCAGCTTTTTCTTGTTCTGTCATTGCTTCCCTTACAAGAAAGCCCCCCATACCACACACACACACACATGGCCACTGTGGGTGCTGCTGTGAATCTAAGCATTACAGTTCTGGGGGGTGGGGGGTTGTTATGACCACATTACGGCTTCAGCTTCTCCCTTCAGGGAGCTCCCTCTGGCCTTTCTCCCTCCTTGAAGGCCCTGGCCATATTTATCCTGCTGCTGGGACTTCATATTCTCACTTTCCCAGTGAGCTGGGGTTGTGCGAGTTTTCTGGTGTTGCTGTAATAAAGCCATCATAGACTTGGTGGCTTTAGGCTGGTGTTGTTTGTTCAGTGGTAAAGTCTTTCCTTGCCTAGCATGCTTGAGGTCCTGGGCAGGTAGGAGGTGGGGAATGGGGGAGAGATGAGTAGCTTTTTTAACTTCCATGCAGCAACCTGAGTGGCCTTGAGCAAATTTCTCCTCTCAGACTCAGTTTCTTCAATTGTTAAATGGGAGTGTTAAGACTCTTGTGTTGAGAGGAGGAGTAGGCAAATATTATGAAGACATAAAGATTTATTGGGACAGTGTGGGAATTCCTGAGCAGCACAAAGGCTGGGGCTTGGGTGGTTTGGTGTTACACAGCTGTTTCTGGCAAGGCTCACTGCGGGTCCGTGGGAGGGGCTGCATTGGGAGGTGCTGCATTGGAAGCGAGCAGGCCCTGTAGTTTGAAGGCCATCATCTATCCCCTCCAAAGTCTATCTATGTTCTAGAACTCTGAAGGCATTGGGTAGTGACTTTGTGGAGCCAATGGCAAGGGTCCTGGGGCCTCTAGCCTGTGTATGCGCCTCTTTGAACACACCATGCCATGGATATTTCCAACAGGGCCAGTTTCTGCCACTCCTGTGACACCACTGGGTGACACAACTCTCTTCAGCACCTTGTCTGGACAGTCTCATTACAATCCCTAGGCAGTTCTAGAAATTATGTTGTATATTGCAGGGTCACACACATGACCATGGTCAAGCCAGCACCCTGCTATGATATATCACCCTTATTATGTGATAAAGGTGGGCCTTATATGGCACAGATAGGGTGTGGAGAGGACAGCCAGACCAGGCAGGTCATATAGCTTGCTCTACTACACTTTGGGGGAGGAAAGGTGCCAAGGGACATGCCATCCTCCAATAAATGACCCTAAGAGCACACTAGGTATGGGGGTCATGCTCGGCTTTCACAGCTTCTGTGGTGAAAGCTTCCCCTGTGAGCTCACTGGACTGATAAAGGTGACCTGATGCTATGAGGTGTTTGGCAGGGACATGCTAGTCACATGCCGATGGTGGGTTGTTGGTGGCCTGGCTGTTGTGTGATGTGGTTTGTATGAACCATGCAGCCAGACATGGTTATTTTGGTAGTGGTGACGGCACTGTGGTACTTGAAAATGTATCTTCTCACCCTCCTAGAGGCTAGGCAGCCATCAGAACTGGTTTCCCAGTCTCTCGCTTTGGCTGTAGGTGGCTTCTTCTCTCTGTGAACTCCTGGCCATCTTATTGTGTTCTTGAGTGGCTACCAGTCACACTGGCCACCGTTGTGTGACCGTCTCCTGGGGAGATAACAAACACCTGTTTACTCTAGAGAGAGGACTGATTACAGACCAAGGCTCCCTGTGTCTAGCTTGGTGGACCAGTGGTTCTAATTGGGTTACTAATGAGCAGCTACACCACTGAAGAAAACGTCTCGCTCTCCCATCAACTGCCCATAAATCCGCAGAGACGGGCAGGATTTATGGGAATCTCCCCAATTCAAGATAAATGAGTGAGCCCAATTGTGTGCCAGGCTCCTTTAAGTCATCACAGCTGCTGACAGTTCAAAGAGGGCACCAGCGTGTCACAGCCAGGGACAGCCTAACCTTAACATCCCCCCCAAGACCCTCTCCAATACTTCTGAGAAAGAATTTAGCTCTTTAATATGAGCTTGGAGTAGTGTAGGGCTGGCCTTGTGGGCTTTGCTTTCTGTAACTCTAACTACTATGGTGGCGGTGTTGGGAAGGTTGCCCAGTGAGCAGTTAGCATGTTCAGTGTGGTGGCTTCCCATGACCACACTTAGCTGTAAGCATGATTGGCTCGTGGGGTGATGACTGGCTAGGCTGAAGTGGACAGCTGGTTTTGGTGCAGTGGTATTTCTTCAAAAGATTCTATACTCCCTACCATGTGCTGGCAAAGCCCACCCTTGGCGTTTCTGACTTATGCCTTGGTGCTTGGGATGATGGCGCTAGTTAACTGTGTGGCTTGGCCACACTTGCCATAGGCGAAAACACACCTTTGGCTCTTGCAGGCCAGAGGGCAGGGGTAGGAAAATGCACCGTTTAGTCCATAAGGTTGCACACTAGCCTGGTCCTTGCCTAGTTACTTCCCGTTCATTTGTACTGGGCACTGTGGCAGCCTGGGTACCTACCCTTCAGACACAAAGGAGGTGTTCGGCAGCACATTCTGTCTGCCAGCCTGTGCGTGATCATTTGATCATTTTAACCCGGATAAGAGCACAGGAGGCACTTGTTTGGTGGTGTCCTCTCAGGGGTGGCCTGAGTGTTCTTTTGAGAGAGGTCATGGTGATATAGGCATTAGGAAGTCTACAGGTAGTGCTTTGAGGTCGGGAGTATGGTAGAGCCCTGCACCTGTCTTGTGGGGGACACTGTAGTAGAGCCCTTCAGAGTAAGGACACAGGACCTGTTAGTTCTGCTTTGTTTTCACTGTGTATAGATCTGTTACCTGGGAAACAGGGCCAATGATACTGTATTCCCAGGGACCATGAAATGGAAGTGAACTGGGACAGGCCACACTTTTAGCTGGGACCCTGGTCCACAGTTAAGGGCCGCCAGAGAAAGGCTTGCTGTTTGTAGTCTCTTTCTTGGTTCTGATTCTGTGCCCACCACCTGGACAGAATTTTCACATTCCTAGTGTCAGAATGAGGGAAGTTAGGAAAAATCCTCAGTCTGGCCCTCATTCATTCAGCATTCAGACCACATCTGCTAAGGAGCAGGCCCTATTGGGGGATCCAGGCTTTCAGGGATGAGTGTAGTGGGTTTCCTGTTCCCGTGTGTGATCTAGTTGCTGGGCTGGACCTGAATTTTGTCCCTCCTGTTTCGGCCCCTGTGCTGACTGCAGATATTCCATTTGCAGCCAGGTCCCTTTGGGCCAGAGTAACTGGGATTCTCCAGGACTTGCTGGGGGAGTCATGGAGACGAGATGAAGCTGCTGGTTGGGAGCTGAATACTCAGTGGCTGGGCTCTGTCCCTTTCTGGGATTAAGCTGTCTTCATCTGGGACAAGTCCCTGCTGTCAGAGAGCAGGGATATTCACAGTGGGTGCTGGGACAAGTCCCTGCTGTCAGAGAGCCAGGATATTCACAGTGGGTGCTGGGACAAGTCCCCACTGTCAGAGAGCAGGGATATTCGCAGTGGGTGCTGGGACAAGTCCCCTCTGTCATCTCCTGTGGCTGCTGGCAGGTGCAGATGGCAGGACTGTTCTCAGCTCCACCCAGAGTCACTTCCCTGCCTTTGGTGGGTGTGTACCAGGCTCCTAAGGTGAAAGGGGTGTGTAGGGCAGGTCAGGACACAGCCCAGTGGTGAACTCTTACCTCTTTGGGTTTACTGCATAAGCCCTATCTAGGGTTAGGGAAATACGCTTCTGAGTTAAGGGAGGAGTGAAGGAATCCAGGTACTTGTCTCAGTCTGCAGCATGGACTCTTGCAAACTTCTTCCCTTTCCTTCAAGGGGGCTCACTCACCTGGTTCCCTCAGAGGATACAGCATGGCTTAGCTGGTGGTGGCTTTATGAGCCCTCGCCCATAAAGGCGGGGCTGAGGTAGCACAAGGACCCATGGCAGACAGCTTATCAGCTACCTCACTTTCACCCCTGAACTTGGATAGGCCTCGGGCACTTACAGGGCTCTGATGTTGCTTATAGGTGGATTAGCTGGCACCTGAAAGCACAAGTTCCAGGTCTGGAAGGCACCTGAGTATGAATAACTTGTGACAGCCACTTCCCTTCCTCTGGCCCAGGAGTACCCAGGGCTTTGGATCTCAGGTGTGTGTGTGTGTGTGTGTGTGTGTGTGTGTGTGTGTTTCATGTAATCCAGGCTGGCCTCCAACTCACTATGTAGCTGAGGAGGACTTTGAACTCCTAACCTGCCTCTGTCTTTCCAGTTCTTGGGCTGGGGTTTTAGACATATGCCACAACACCTCCTCCATTTCACCCTCTCCCCACAAAACCTTTCTCCCAGGCAACTCTGGAGGAGCACTGAGCTGTCTGTAAGGAAAGTAAATCGAGAGAGACAGAAATCAATATCCAATACAGTCCTTTCTATTTCTGCTTTTCCTCAGTGGCCTCCTTTTGGCGTTGTTCCAACATAACCAAGCTGTCTGAGGCTAGCACTGCCCCCTAGTGGTTAGCTGTCAAGAGCCAAGATGCACAGACTTGGCTGCTGCCCTTGGCCATTGGTTCCCATTAGCTTCCTTAAACAACTATGTTTCTTTTAGACCCTTTCTGTGCCATGCTCTGATTGTCATTCATAGGCAGTACTATATATCTATATCTATACACGTTTATGTATATATGACCCGTCCAGCAGGCCAGGTAATTTGCGGGTCTCGAGGAGGTATCACCTGAAAATAATGGGGGGGAGAAGGGAAGGGAACCAAGCGCGTAATATGTAATGTATACATAAAATCAGTAGGGAGATGGTGAAGGCACCGGTCTAGGAGTAGAAAGCGCTGAGCTATGTGTAGCTTCATATCCGTTTCCAGGTTGTCATGAGATGGGGAAGATTCCTCTTTCTCTCTGGGCCTCAGTTTCTCCATCTATACTATGAAAAGTTGGCCTGAATGAGTTGTTTTCCCAGTTGGATGGTTTTCTAGGGTGTGGGACTGTCCTCTACAGACATTAGCACGGAATAAGATTACATTCCCAGTGCTTACTGACCATGGCATTGCGTGTGGTTGGCAGCCCCGGGCTTCCTGAGACTTTGAATGATGTACATGCTGGTTGTAGAGAGCTGGGTAGGTTGTTGGTAGCTGTCTTGGGGTTGAGATGCAGGCCGCCAGTGACATGTCCCACCCAGAAGCCCCCCTGTACAGTAATGGAGGAGCTTGTGTTCGATCTCTGCCTCGCCCCTGGCTAGCTCTGGACTTCAGACAATTGAAGTACGATGGCCTATGTGGCTCTATGCTAGTGGTGGCCCAGGAACCTTTTCCCGTTGGCAGTACCTTCAGATTGGGTGAGGCCAGGCAGGCCTCTGAACTCCGCACGGAGGCACACACGTGTGCACATGCCCTTACGTTGCCCCACCTGCTTCCTTGGAGGCCCGCCCTGCCCCCTCAGCTCTTCCGTAATAGTGGTAGGCTTTCCCTAGCTGGTAGAAAGAACATTTTTTTTGTTCACAAAAGGGAGACTGTAATTTTCATTTTGCAAATGCCAGCCCGAGACTGAGATAGGGGCCATGTCTTACGCATAGCACTAAGACCAAGGTTGGAGTCAGTGTGACTGTGTCCTGCATCTTGTTGCAGAGGTAGCTTTGCGGTTTGTTTTATCTTCAACTCATCAAGTACTTAGTATGTGCCCTGGACACCACACACACACACACACACACACACACACACACACACACACACACAC